>FXXK01000801.1:294879-374231 GCA_900184695.1 Betula pendula | reverse complement strand
TAAAAATGGAGTTTAAAACTTTGATTAAAAATATTCTCTAAACATAAAAGCTATGTACTAAAGTAAAATAAAAATATTTAATTACTTACCTAGAAAAACCTCAGACGAAGAGCTTATCTTTACTCTTCTCTCTCTCTCTCTTTTCTCTCTTTTCTCTCTTTCTTTCGGTTTGAATGAAAGTGGAAGAATGAATGGCAAGAGGCTTTATCTCCTATTTATAAAAAGTTTTAAAGGCCAAGATTTATTCCTCTATCTTTCATCGACGGCTAGAGTGCAAAAATAACATCACAATCTTCTCAAATCTTCACATCCGTATATAGCATACTAATGCTGTTATAATGTCCATTTACTTTAATAATATTTTGGCATTAACTATATAATGCCGTAATAATACCCATAAGAAAATATGTAATAATACTAATACCATTTTGATATGCCGTAATAATGCCTAGGTAAATTTAAGAAACTAAAATAATGATATAGGCAGTAAACAAGATTATATTCAAATTCCATAATACATGAAAAGCTTAATTAAATTGCCGAGTATTTTTTTGTCTGGTGGACATATTCAGTAATCAGGCAGCCTAGAAGAACTGTAAGTATTATACTTTACTGAGTAGATAAATCACACACACCGGATTATAACAAGCTGAAATCACATTACAAGTACAAACTCTATGACTGATATGCAGACTATCGACAATCAATTCTAATCGACAATAAAACAAGCTACGTCTAACTATTGATGCATATTACACACACGACGTGAAACTCACAACACCTGTATGTGAAACACCATACAACTGAACACACTGATCTAAATCACAAAAAGCTGACCGTGACCGTACCAGCAGGAGGACGCATGGGACTCTGACAGTGGGACACCCTTTTACAACTCCCGAGTAGAAAGCATCTTCTAATACAACTAAAACGGCTAGCGAACGACCAAAGTTTTTCTGCACAACAACAACAGAAATAAGCGTTATATATGGAGCACGGGGGGGAGGAAACGGGCGACTTCCCAACAAAAACTATCTGCTTAACCGGGAAGTAACGACACTCTCATACACACGAGAACAGGACACACTGGCTGTGCTGTCGCACAACCCAAACAATAAACTAATACTCCTAAAGAAGTACTGTGACGTAGTGCAGTGCAAAATGATAAAAAAGCCTTGCATTTAAAACCGTACATTTCTATCGCCCTCACGAGAGGTATTATTTTTCTTTTGCTTATTCAGTTAGATAGAGTATTTATGTATTATGGTTTATCTGCTGTTATTTTGGCTTTTGGTTGTGGGAATGGCATAAACTATAAGAAGTAATTGAGGGGGTTTTGTATTTGTATAAACTGTAAGACTAGCAGTATTTTATGGAATGAAATTTATAAGTTAAACCTAAGCTTCTTTTCATAAATTTGTTATAAGTATCAATAATCTCATATCCAAGCCTGAAGAACATATTAGTCTAGGTCGAAGTCATGATTTCATGGTCTTGGAAACCTCCATAGTCGCGATGAATTTACATATAAGACAATCATATGTTAAATTCATTTCATTGTGAAGTACTTCACCGTTGGAATTATTATCTATCTCTCCTTAGTCGTAGTTTATATAGAAAACAAGCGATCTATATTAACCTTAACTACTTAAACAACCCAAGAAAGCGCTAAAGGTTTAATTTAGTAGCCACCTTAAGATTAGAGGGCAGATCGCATGAAGTTAAAACAACACAAGCACAAGCGGTTGCATTTAATTTAAGTTCGAACGTTCTTCCTCACTTATCTAATAATTGCTCTGACGCAGCAAAATCTATGTAAAGTCTGAGTTGCTTGCAAATTAGAGGGATCAAACAATTACGGATTTGATTATCTAATCTCAGCACAGATCTGCAACGAAATAATAAACTAGTAAGGATCTCCTAGTAATTAAACGAGCAATCATAAAAATAGCATAGAAAGAATATCCGATACTCAAAGCATGAATTGAATTACTAAAATGAATTTAGATCTCACAGTTTTATTTGATTCCGGGGCTTCCGTTTCCTTCAAACAATGATAAAAGTTTAGTTAGCGCAGAGCCATAACTGAAAACTCAGAAGGGATGAGAAAGAGAATATGAGGGAGAAAAAGAGTTCTTTTTTAGTTTTTTCTGATTTCCCCTCTCCTTGTATACACGTTATACTCCTATTGAAAGCAGTTGACTCACTAAATTCCACAGTGTGTGATGCAGGACTTGAGGCTGAGAGCGAAGAACCTTATTGTTGTTTTGGATGGTGGATTGATTGTCTGCTATGTTTGTGCTGCTAATATTTGAAGAACTAGCTTAGTTGATTTATGTTTATATGTCTATATTTTATTTTGCGTTGTATTCGGAATATGCCATTAACTTAGCTTATGATTTGTATTATTTAACTTTGTAAGCTTTGGTGCCGTTTGTGGCCTTCTTTTTGTTGAATGTATCTAGCATGCATTCATATGTTCTTTAGCATTTGTTATAATGTTTTATGGAATGAGGTATTTCAGTTAGCTCTGTTGTGTTATCTGAGGTATTCCTAGGTGTTTTAAAAGAAAAAAATATTCCGCTGCGAAATTAGAGCTCTGAGGTAGTAACGTCACGTGGAAATCAGAGGTTTCTGCTTACGGTTTTATTGATCTAAAACCGGGGCGTTACAATTCACTTCGGTGCCCTCTACGTCATTTCGAGCGCACTCAACATTATCATTGGAAACACCAAGTGGGTCCTGATTAATATTTAGGTTACAAGGTTGATTCTCACGATATTCCCCAACATCATTGTTGTACCCTTCCTCTTGGCCAACATCGAACACGTGTCTTGGTTTTGTCATAACAATCACCGCCTAATTTGGGTGTCTTGCATCCTCAACATAAAACACTTGTGATACTTAAGAAGATAATACAAACAGATCTTCATTGAGTCAATCCCCTGTGTGTATTAGGCAATTAAAATTCCCCCCTTCCAAATTCATCCTCCTTGTAGCCCCTATTTTTATCCGCTCAATCATACTTGAATAGCACATATCGAGTTCCATCGTAATATTGCAATTTAATAATGCTAGTCAGCTTTCAGTAATAGGTAGGGCCGTCTACTATGGATACACTTACTAAACTGTTTTGAGTTCTCTTCCCATTATCATGTTCAAGCGTTCGAAAGAACATGCCATTAATGACATATCGATTAAATGATATGGCGATTTGCATTGGCCCTTTGAAATGCCACACTAGCTTATCCTCCAATTCATTTATGTGGTTCGCATCCAAATTATCAACCTGATATAAACAATGTTCAGCAAGGTTGGAATAACAATTAAAATTTACTTTAAGTGAGTGGTACCATTGGTTACATTTTTTATCATGAGATGACACTTACATGGACTCGATACCAGTCACAAAATAGGTCTCTATGCTTGTTATTTAATTCCTTATCCGATAGTCGTTCTATAGCGTTTGTTTGCATTAGCATATCCAAGTGCAACCTATATATATTAAAAATGGTAAACATTACAATAATGGTGATAATATGAAAAGTTTCTTCAAACTATTTAAATTAATAGTGCAACTTATACGCGCAATGGAAGGAATTCATCAGAGTTAAATAATATATATCGATGTGCTTGTTTTATAGTGTGATTCCCCTAAGATTGATATTAGTGACTGCCCCTCTATAGTCATCAGGGTTCCTGGGAGGCCTATTGTGGATTGTTGGAGTGCTTTTCAAATACTGAGAACAAAATGTCAACAATTCATCCAATATGCACCCTTATGTAATAGAGCTTTCCGTTACAGCTTTGTTGCGAACACTACCTTTTTATCGACAACTTCTAAAGACTCATAATCATCCTAAAATAACCAAATAGAGAAATAAGATATAGGAATCTAAATTACAAATGTCAATATATAATACCTTTCAACAAGATGCATCCACCGAAAGTATATCAAATCACCAAGCCTATATTCAAGAATCAAGTATATGAAAACGTGCACCATCGACGTGAAAAACCCTGATGGGAATCATTGTTTCAAATTGCACAATATGTACGAGATTCATATAAGTTATTGAACTTTGAAGAGGTAATTGCAAATGTGATGAAAATTTATGGGATTAAGTGAAGTTTTCCCATAAAAATATGAACATTATATTAATATATAGAATATGTTTTGTATATAATATATGATATAGTAATAAAAAACAGTAATAAGTGCAACTTTTGTGTGTGTCTGTAGATATATATGATATTTATTTATGTATTTATCATATGATATTTAATTATATGTTTTGTACATAACATATGATATAAATATTAAAAATGAAAAAATACACTTTACCCCTCCAATGTTTCAGCTGTTTTTCAATGTTGCCTTTAATGTTTAAAAATTTGTAATGTATCCCATCGAAGTTTAAAAAAATTGCAATTGGGCTAAATACAGTTTGCCCCCTCAAAGTATACTCACTTTTTCAATTCGGCCACCGAAATTTAAAAAAATGACAATGTACTATTGCAAAATTTTAAGATTTTTCAATTCAGCCACTCCGTCACTCTTTTCCGTCTTCTTTGACGGAATTAGATCACATGCGCGGCACGTAGAGTTTTTGGGGGTGAAAATGTCTAAAATATCACTGATCAAAATTTTTTTTAAAAAAAAAAATGGGGTGGCCGTAGCCACCGCATTGGCCATTTGGGGTGGCTGGCCACCCCCATTCTGGCCAGATGGGTATAGCCGGCCACCCCATTCCGACCAGATGGGGGTGGTTCAACCACCCCCTAGGCAAAATGGGATAGCTAGCCACCCTCAAATGACCAATGGGGTGGCCAAGCCACCCCAAATTTACTTTTTTATTTTTCCTTTTCTTTGTTTTTTTCTAATTTACTATTTTTAAAAGTATAAATATATTAGAAAAGACCAAAATGACCCTAATCCGTCAGAGAAGACGGCTGATAGTCACAGAGCGGCGACATTGAAAAATCCTAAAACTTTGCGGGAGTACATTGTCAGTTTTTAAACTTTGGTAACTAAATTGAAAAAGTTGGTATACTTTAGGGGAGCAAAGTGTATTTAACCCAAAAGAAAAATAGAATTTATTGCAACCCCATGGGCAATTGGGATGGTTTCGACCACCCATTTGGCCTTTTGGGGGGGGCGAACCACTATGAATAGTCCAAATGGGAGTGAGGTGGCCGAAACCACCCCCATTTGGCCAAGAGAGTGGCGAGCAATTCCCAACTAGTCGGAATGGGGTGGTCAACCAGCCCACACACGCACGCACGCGCGTGCGCGCACACACACACACACACTATATATATATATATATTTAAATTATGTTTTTCTTTTTCTTTTTTTCTTTTTTTTTGTTAATACAAAATTATATTTTTAGAAATAAAAAGTTTAGTTAAGGGTAATTTGGGGAATCGAACCTAAAAAATCGCACATAAGGCACACGTGATAACATTTCCGTCAAATGAGATAGAAAGGATTAACGGATTAGTTGAATTGCAATTTTTTTTAAACTTCGTTGAAGTACATTGCAAATTTGTAAACATTGGAGACGGCATTGAAAAACAGCTGAAACATTAGAGCGTAAAGTGTATTTTTCCCTACTAAAAAAAAAATTGTAAAGACGTTTGTTTCCTGTTTTCCTTTCCTATAATTTGCTTAGGAAAAAAAACCCAATCTGTAGAGTGGATGGACTATCGAAGATCATTGTGAAACATTTTTTCAATTCATTTCTTGGAGCTACCTAAGCTCGAATCAGCCAAATGAAGGTTCAAGTTCCTCAAAATACCTGAGTATCAATTCATTCAGTTTTTCATTCCATATTCATCATTCAATTTTTACAATGTAGAAATACAAATATAATAGAATATGTGTACACCGTTGGTGAATCAGTTCAAATTATGTGTTAGCCAATGCCCAAAGATATAGGAAGAAATTGAAGATTTGTCCAAGATTCAAAGGCTCCATATGTCAGTCATGAGTAGGATATTTGATGCATGCAATGGTCTGTATCAGGCTAGATTTGGCTCTTGTAGTTAGCATGGTGAGCAACTACATGGCAAATCCAAGAAAAGGGGACTGGAGATTGTAGATTAATTTGGTTGGTCTTATTTTGCAGTGGCTACTAATGATATGTGTTGAGTACGTAGGCTCACTTTCGACGTCCAAGCCGATATTGCTGGTGCCAACTCGGCTCTGAACCTCCTTGGGGTACAGGTCGGCTTGGAAGGAAAATTAGGGATCGAGTTCGAATTGGCAATTCTGACCCCCGATCGATCGATGCCCAGCCCTCACTCTCTCTCCCTAGTCCCTCCCTCTCCTTTTCATTTTTGACCTTGTTGTTGCCATTGCAATAGGTTTCAACAAAAAATTTCAGCACTAATAGAGACTCATTAGGTCTTTATAGCTTTTCCTCTCAAAAGTAAAATATCCGTTGAAGAAAATTTCATAATTTTACTTGCATCACAGGAACAGTACTATTGGGACAGTATAAAATATATCAGCGTATATATTATGTTGCATTTTGGAAAGGGTTGATACAAGTAGAATGAGCCACTCCATTCCTTCAAATTTGTTACCACTTTCACTGTGTGGAGCGGAATGGCATAGGGGTGAGGTCAATTTAGATGACGTACGGTGGGGGCTTGGGCAAGTTCTTGACGAGGCCACAGAGCAAGGCGTTATCTGGAATGTTGTACTCGTCCCTGAGCGAGCGTGCAGGAGAGAGAATGCTAGCATAGAGCTGTTGTCCGAGGTATCGCCTCTCCACTATCTCGGACCTTATGTTCCACATTCCGGCATTATCGAATGTCAACAGGATCGCTGCCCACGATTTGGGAAAGACCTGGACTGTGTGCCTGCTTACAGCATCGAGAAGATTGTAATTCCTTCGGCGTTCTGGGGTCCACCTCCCAGGCTCAATGCTATTATTTGTATTAGTCAACATAAAACACAAGTCGTCAATTATTCAATCATCATCAACCGTTTGAAAAAGCAATAAAAGAAGTGCGCAAATATTGATGCATTAGTAGCCACTTACGCGACTGCGAAGAAGGAGTATCCATCCAAATGCCATGATTGGATGCTCTTCTCATGGTTCTCAAAGATGATCTCGACAAAGTTACGGAAAGTCATGTTCAACACAACCGGTGCCGAAGTGATGTTGGGTGCACCTTGAGCTGGTGGGTCATCAGGGATGGTGTCGTATTTGAAAACCTTGTCCGCAACTCCATAGTACTCGGCCAGCTTCAGTGGGGTGGGAGGGTCGATGTGGGAGATGCCATTGACAGCATAACGATGCTTGCCGTCAACCTTGCTAGCGGAGTTCACGAGCTTGATGGTGCGGGTAATGTTAATGGCACCGTAATGGAAGGAGCCCTGAGGGTTGGGCCTGGCAGCACTGGCAGTGAGGTTCCAGCGGAAGGTTCGGAATTGGTTGAGGGACCATGCCCAACCGACAGGAGCCTCAGGGATCTCAGGTGAGGCAGGGCCCTTTCCGCCGATGTAGCGTATAATACCCTTACCGGTAAGCACGCTCTTGGTGAACCGAGTGGAGGCCACCACGTAGTAGTCCTTGGGCTTTTGGTCAGCAGTGACAAGCACTGACAAACATTGCCCTACGTGCACGTCAAGGGATTGGTACGTGTTTTGGACTGTGTGAGAGCCCTCCAGCTCAACCAGTTTCATGGTGTGGCCTTGGATTCTGAAGTTAAGGGAATTCTTAACCCCAACGTTGCAGATCCTGTATTTGTAGGTTTTGCCAGCCTTCATGGTGAACAAGGGCTTATCCTTGCCAGATTTGCCATTGATGAGGACGCCGTCCGGCCTACCAAGGGAGCGCCCACTATCCAAGAATTTCCTGAGCGTCTGGTGGCTCTTGGCGTACCAGTCGCCGATGAGGACGGTGTAGTCATCCTCAGGATCAGCATACGGGACAGGAATGAGCAAGCGGCTGTTCACACGCAGGCCACCGAAGGCACCAGCTGCCCTATGCGTGGCGGTGGTGGGATAGTAGATGTAGCTTCCAATTTGGTCCTTGACTTGGAAGTGATAGGTGTAGTTCGTCCCAGGTGGAATTGGGCACATGGTTCCAAGCACCCCATCTTGCCACGAGTTCTTCCTATGCTGGATGCCGCTCCTGCCAAACCAAAGCAAAACATCAGTGCCGATTTTCGCAGAAAAGAAGAGAGAAAACGCTAGCTAATTTTTATGCTATATAAGAATCATGTAAAGGCAAAGAAATAAAAAAGTGTACCATGTCAACAGGAATGGCTCATGGAGGCTATTGTGGACGTTGATGACAATGTTATTGTTGGTGGTGGAGTTGATATTGGGTCCGGGAAATTGACCGTTAATGAGAATGCCTTGTTGGGGGACTCCCAACGGGGAGATGGTGCCATAGGTGACGTTCCATGTGAAGAAGAGGTAAGGATCTTCACCCCGGACCCCTGACATTGCCCCGGCCGTGAGGCATAGCATCAGGATAAACATCACCCCGCCCATCTTTCTCCCCCTATCTATCTAACTATCTCTCTCTCTCTCTCTCTCTGACCAACCCTTTCTGGCCTACTTAATATCTATCTGTCCCTATTTTGGAAGAAGATACTCGGTCTTCTTCAAGCGTCCTCATGACCACTGGCCATCCGTCCCATTTTATACATGTCGCAGGAAATTTCTCAACCATTCAAACTTCCCGCAATCTTCTCTGAGTTAACCCTTTTCTCTTGCCCCTTGCATTCCGTCCTTCCTCTCAATTTGTTTCATTTCTCCCCTTCCCCTAAGACCTCGCTCCTCTTTCTCTCCTAACACATCACGTTCTGGTTGATGTAGAAACTTGGTTGCGTCCAAAACTTCCCGACCCAGTTTTCTAAAAGCAGCCTTCCAACTTCGTCATTAATCAAATGAAGAGATATATATTAAGACTAACTTAATTTTAGTTTGAGTATAAATATTTAAAAAGAGCCAAAATATATAATGGATACAGAGGCTGCATGTGAAATAACCAAAGTGAGTCAAGTAACATAACAACACTTTATTATGACCAATATTCGAAATGTTTGGTTCCTCACAATAGCTAGCTTTCCCTTCAATTTAATGCATCTTTGGTTAATATAATTATGTATATGTAAAATATAGGGAAGTTAATAAATTCAATATTAGTTTTTAGTGTGAAACTTTTTTTATACTATAATGGTTAATATTGGTTAATGTTTGTACGTATAATTGTATACTCATATAATAGTATAGATTATTGGTTTTGTAGCTTTCCGGGGAGCTTCACAAATAATTTCCATGAGTAAGTTCAAACTTAAATATAGCTAAGAGTACTAGTACTTGTGAATATGGTTTTAGAAAACGGACTATTGATATAATTAGAAAAGTGAGAGGTTCGATCGAGATTTAAAGGTTGGTTTGGGAGGTTGACCATGGTTTGATCGTGGCATCATAAATAATTTAATCAATATTTGATTTAAAATACATAGAAATATAACAAATTTATAAATGAAAAGGCCGAAAATTGTAATATTTTATTTGATCATTCACATGATAAAGAAGCATATGAAATTATGTTATCACATTCTTGCTAAATGAATTTTGTTTCTTCAATGATAAATTAAATAAGGATAATAATCTTCAGTAAATCAAACTTTAAGAAGATAAAAATTTTATGGGGAAGAGAGAGAGAGATATGAATTTAAATTTGGAAGAAAACAAACAATGCCTTTTCTTTTCTCTTGATTTTGCTTGACTAATTCCACACGGTACAAAAAACAACGAAAAATAAGGATTTTTTTTTTTTAGTCCATTGATTCAAGCATGAATACCAGAATAAAGGCCTTCTTTGACCGGTTGTTCTCTCTAGAATACTAGTATTAATTGAAGGCATCAACACTTTGTTGATTCCTAAGAATACACCTAGAAGTATACACGCTTTTTCAATCTTGCCTTTAGAATGTTTAAAAATTGGCAATGCACTCCTCCTCCCCACTCCTCACCCCCGCGGAAGATTTTGACTTTTGCAATTTTGCTCATCAGTTAGCTATTTTCGTCTTCTCTCACAGAAAATTACCTAGGTATGTTGCCCGAAGGTTTTTATTAGATGAAAAGCTCAAAATACCTTCATTTTTCCTATTAAAAAAATAGGTGTAATGTCCAAGAAATTATTTAATGGGTTTATTATGACTAAATAAAAATAAGTCTATTTAATGGTAAAATAATATAAGATGGTTATATTCTTCTATTATGGGTTAACGTAGTAAAATAAAATAAAGTGTTTTACCATTAAACTATGGGCTTGTATAGCTTGTAAAAAAAATGGTAGCCTAAGATAAAAGAATAGAAATAGATACATTAGAGCATTTCCAGCAATATAATGTAAAATAGTTAATGAAAAAGTGCAATTATCTACTTTAGCTATTGCTTTTTCTATACACACTCTAGCAGATTCTCTATTATCTTCTCTACTTTCTTTTAAATATTATTATTTTTTGCTTTTTTTATTAATTATATTTTTATATTTTATATTTTCATAGTATACACAATTTCACAACCAAAGACTCTCGTAAACAACCATCATCACCATTTTCACTTCACTTTCACATTCAGACCCAACCTCACTCACTGTCATCTTCAAATTAGCCCCACTGTCAGCCGCAATAGCAACACAGCAGCAAGGGGCACCTTCCTTTTAGCCCAGAAAGGCTATTGATTAGCTCCAAGATCAGCTGAAATATATTGGCTAAACTTCAATTGCTCGCAAGTAAGTTTAAGGCTTCTGAGTTGTAATACGAAAACAACCATGTTGGATTGCCAGAGATGAGAGAGAAATGTTGGAGATGCAGAGATGAGGGAGAGAAGGGACCGACGTGATGCGAAGAAAGGAAGACAAAGGTCAAAAACTCACCGTCTCTCTCACTGTGTAAGTCTGAGAGGATGAAAATAGGGAAGGGGGGTTGCTGACGAAGAAATGAAGAAAATGATCGATTTTGTGGATTTGAGAAAATGATCGATTTGTAGATTTGTTGCTGAGAATTGCAGAGGATATTGAGGGTTTTACTGATGGAGAAGATGAACGACCAGATGGAGAGGGAGGAGATAGAAGATGAGCGTCGACCAAGGAGAGAGAAGATAAAGAAAAAAACTAAAAAATTCTTATAGTGTGCTACAAAGAATACTAGTAGGGGTGTACAACCGGTTGCGGTTGCGGTTATTGGGCAATAACCGCAACCGCAAGTCGACGGTTCCCGTTATTTGTTTTTTAAAAATCGCAACCGTAATTGGAACCCGGTTGCGGTTGCTAATAACCGGTTTCAATACCGGTTATAAAGCGGTTTTTAAACCGGTTATTAACCAGTAACCGGTTTTAATATTATGAATTACAAAAAAAATTATTTTTAATCACTTTTCATTAAAATTTATTTTTAAAAATAAAGAGTAAAAAAAATTTGTTCATATTCAATGTGGGACAACTGGACAAGTTCATATATATATATTTTTCGTTTCTATTCTCTTTTTTTTTTTTTTTCTTTTCTTCTCTCTCTCTTCGAGCAGTGAAGCTTCCCTGCTCCTAAGCTCCCTGCTCACTGCTCCCTGCTCACTGCTCAGGGAGCTCTTATTGAGAGAGAGAGGGAGAAAAAGAAGAAAAAAAAAATGAGAGAAAAAAGAAAAAGAAAAGTATATAACTTATCTAAATTAATAATTTATATATATGTATATATATATATAATTAATAATTATATATATATTAACCGGTTATCTGGTTACCCGGTTAATACGGTTTTTTTAAATTAATAACCGCAACCACAACCGGCCTAACTGGTTATCCAGTTATCCGGTTGCAGTTATTCTCGGTTTTTCGGTTTGTCCGGTTATCCGATTATCCGGTTATCCAGTTATAAGCAGTTAATAACTGCCCCGTTTGTACACTCCTAAATAATAGTACCAAATTACTATTCACTGACAGTTAAGCTAATTTACCTAATATCTAGCTATTTTGTTGGAGCTTAAAAAGTAACAATATTAGCTAACTTTAGCTAATATTGTTCTTTTATATAAGCTGTTGGAGATGCTCTTAAACCCATGTGTGAGTGAAATAGTTAAAGCGCGTTTTATCCTCATCTATTCACTTAAGCTTATGGGCACTCTAGTAAACACCACATGTGGTCCCTCACTTTAAATAAAAAAATAAATAAAATAAAATGAAGAAAAGAGAAGGCCCACACGATTGTTTCCAAAACATAGAACCATAGCTTTTGTTCTCTTTATTTGCTATTGGTTCACATGTCTTACTCTTTGGTTTTGGGCTTCTTCACGTGGACTAAGGGGCTAATTCCTTCACTCTCACGTGTTGGTTTTTAAACACCCATCTTCTTTTGTTTTATTCTCATATGGCTAGAACATTCGGTCCCCACTTATAAAAAAAAAACAAAAAAGTGAAGCCTTCTTTCTCTTTCACGTAAGTCTCTCCAGCTCCCACTCTCATCTATCTTGCTACTTCACGTGAGCTTGAGTTTTTGGCTCCCAAGTTGTTCACTGCAGTGTAGAAAAAATGCCAAGATTTGGCCCATGCTCGGTTTCTCTTGTCTGAAGGACTGAAACCGTAAGTCTCTCTCTCACTCACGCCATTTCTCTCATCTCTTCTTGCACTCCTTAATGTGGGTTTCGGTTTTAGCTTGGGTGTTGGATAAATCTTGGACCTCCATCATTTTCAAGCTACCGGTAGCGATTATCAGCGTTAAATTTCCATTTTACTAATTGGATTTAGGTAATTTCGAAATTCATAATTTTCTCTAAGTTAGGTCAAATTTTAGATATGAGATTAAATCCTTTAAATTAGATTAAGGTTTTTGTATATAGTGAAATTATATGTAAAATGTAAGCCTTAGGTTGTGGATTTATGGGTTAAAACTTCAATTTTCGCAATTGATGAGTTTTAGGCATAAACCCTAATTTTTGTAGTTTTGATTAATTTAGGACTTTTAATGTTTAAACACTATGATTGCTATTTATATAGGTTAATTACATTTAGAGTGTTAATTAACCTAGGTTTTCTATGGGTTTCATGAAAAATGGGTATTTGCATAGTCTAAGTATTAAAATGAAATGCTAGAATTAGAGTGTTGTTGATAATGTTTCTAAGCAAGTTAATTTGAGGGTTTTGTTATAAACCCTAGAATGCTATGAGTTATTGATACTTGTGTTTTTCAAGTGTCATGGGTTATTTAACCTAGAGTAAGTATGAGTTTATAATTGTTAATATTTTAGCAATGTAATTATACAATGGGCATTGCTAGAGCGTTTGGTCTAGAAGGGAGTCAATTTGTCAAGCAGAAAGAGTAAGTATTTATACTTACTGAGAATGATACACCCTTTAAATATTTTATGTTTTAATATTTAGTAGATGTTTTTATTTACTAAACAAAAGAAATATTTTCAAATGAGTTGAAGAAATATTATAAATATTAAAGAACGAACCGATGATATTTTACAATAAAATACGATTTATGCCTTCGATTATTTTCTTGAGATTGATAAGTAATTTATGATAGTTATTGATGATGTATTGTGATTTGTGTTTATGGCGAAAAGATTGACTTGATTAAGTTTCATGATATTTTATTGATATTTGTATTGAGAGATAAACTATGGCTAAAGAGTTTGCATGTTATTTTAAAGCATATGTATGAAGAGTATAAAGAACCCAAGCCACAGGGGTTGTTAAAAGCTGTGTGTAATAGAGCAGAGATAAAGAGTTAGAGTAAAGAGTAACCCAAGCCGCAGGGGTTATAAAAAGCTGCGTGCAACAGAACTAGAGACATTGCATGATTGAATACATGATGAGTTTATGATATTTTATGAGAGTGGTGTTAGTAATACTTATATACATGTATTCGCTCATAGAGATTAGATCACTAGTATGTGGGTATAACTAAGTCATATTTGATTTATGAGATGTTTCATGATATGATTTATTAGACTTTATCATAGACGTATTAGTATGCATATGAATTTGCATGAAATAGAACATGTGTATATTCTTATGGCTAACTGCATATGATATGATTTATCAGACTTTATTTCACACATATTAGTATGCATATAAGTTTACATAGAACGGAACATATGTATATTCTTACAACTAATTGCTTATGAGATTTATATTTTATTGCTTAAATATGCTTATATGCTTGTATTTTTATCCACAAGAAAAGGAATGTTTGCATATGGGTGTAGCTGGATTATATGATATATCTATAACATAGACGTGTACGTATGTGTATACTTCCAAGTAGGGAGATTAGAATATGTCTATACGTACTCAATTATTATTATATTTCGAATGCTTTTATGACTATAGTGTTTACTTCATCAGCTGCTTTATGTTTTAAAAATAATTGACATACTTTTAGTAGCTGTTATTGTAAACTCATATAAACTAACTCTTCGGTTCATTGCGAAAAATCAGTAGATCTTTATTCATTAAATCTGTTGACTCACACTTTTCATTTTCGTCTATGTAATCATAGATGATCTTTATGGTTGCATAGATGTTTATGTAAGTTCTAAAGGGATAGATGATTCTGTAGCCTACTATCTTGGCTATTACGACTGATATTGTGAGACATATTCTTTTTGTATAGGCTCCATAGTTAGTATATGTTTTTATATATTGTTGTGATGTATTCACAAACAATGTTATTGTATATTTGCCTAATGTCGCATATGACATGGTTTGTATAGCCATTTTTTTTGTAAATGTTACAATGTAAACTTTAAATCATTAGTATTTTCATTTTCAGCTCTATGTGTATTGATTACTCTTATAGTATATGCTTTCACTCAATTTATATTAAATGTGATATGTGATTCTGATGTAATAAATGTAACTCTCATGATACGTTGTAAGATACATGTATAACAGATGTTTCTATCACCCTGTAATGATTAGTTCAGTCATGATTACTGTATGTTTTCAAATATATATATATATATATATGGCTGAAACCACCCCCAATTTTTTTTTAGAGAAAGTTGGGGCATTTTGGACTTCATCCACTAAAAACCCACATGCGATGCACGTGAATCATTTTCCGTCAGCGAAGACAAAAATTCCTAACGAACTGGCAACAATGCAAAAATTAGAAACTTCGAAAAAATCTATTGTCACTTTTTAAACATTAAAGGCAAAATTAAAAAGAGTATATACTTTGGGGGTTTAAATGTATTTTTCCCCCAAAATAACAAAGTCAGTAATATTATCTTAACCATTACTACGACGTGAGTTAATAACCTCCATCTGAAAGGTATACATGGTTACCAACAACCCACACACACACCCCAATGCATCAGAAACCAAACAGAACAAGCGATTTATGATATATAAAAATCAAAGATAAAAACTATTACAGTTTTACCATTATCAAGCCAACAACAAAATATCAACAAATTCACAACACAAGATTTGTTGACAAAGAGGAAAACCTTCAACAAGGAAAAACCTCTATGAGGTAGCCAAACCTAGGAAACACTTTACTATAGAATAACTAACTACAATGCATAGTAAACCTACGGTCCTAGTAACCTTACTATACCGTTCGTAGGACGACGCTTTGTTCATCTAGTCTCAAACTCCAATAAGTCTCATGTTGGCCGATCTTCTTATAGTGAATCTTTACTGATCCCCATCGGTAGACTTCAGGTGTGCAGTCCTAGCACGTTCATTCGTTGTGCAGTCATAACATGTTGATCCTTTGGCTTGAATCTTTTTCTTCCAAGAGTTACCCCACACACAAACTCTTGTTATACATATACTCAAGAACTTGTATCAAGTTCTTGGGACTTGTCTCTCAATACTCTTTATGAAGCCTTTCAAAGTCGTGTGTCAGAGAGAAATTGCCAAAGACTAAAGCAAAGCAGTCTTTAAATTGCAATCAGCTTCCTGCGGTGGCAGCATCCGAACATTGTCTTATAGGGTCCGAACACAACTAGGATTTCATAAGTTTCATAACCCTAGCCGCCACTCATTTCCGAACATCTATCCTTGGAGTCTGGACAGTTGGCCAAACAGAAAGTTTGTGTCCATAGTCTCATCTAGACAATTAGTCAAACAGAAAATTTGTGTCCGTAGTCTCGTCCGAACATTTCAGGGAACACCCAAACATCCTAGACTGTTGGTGTCAGGAAATCCATGTCCATGTCTGGACATCTCTAAAACAGAGAGTTAATGTCTGCTTCCACATCCTAACTTCTCAACAAACAAGGGTTCTCGGCTTCCCTGGAACAGCCAGTGTCTGGACGTACATCTTCTCTTGTACTTGTCTTTATACAGCAGTCTTCAATGTCTTCAACTGTTGACCTAAAAGCATTCACAGCAGACTCCCTATATCTTGTTCTCTTCCCTAAATTTAGGAAAAAGTTCAAAAAAATCACAAAAAGCCACCCATAGCAAATACCCTATATGTTCCATATACCTTAGGAACGCTACAATGCAACCTAATGCATTAGGTTGCACTGTAGCTTCCCAAAGCTTTATTATAATCACAGAAATTCTTTATCTCCTCTCACACCTCTCTATGCACACCTCCTTGCTTCTTCTTCTTTGTTCCAAGCAACGAGTGTTGAAGGAGATCTGATCTGCTCCTTGGCTCCTTAGTTCATACAACGAGTATTGTAAAAATACTCTCTCATCTGCTCCAGCTGGTCTTCATCAAGGAATCATCCTTCATCCCCTAACTAGAATGGCCATATCAAAGAGGGAGATATGATCTACGCAAGAGATCTTGTTCAACCTTAGAGCAAGGACTATCCTTCATGAGCCAAAAGGTTGGGTGTGTAGCACCCAGGGAGAGTCCTCCACTATCAAATAGAGAAGAGAAGATTTATTCTCTTCTAAATGTTCATCAAAGATTTATTCTTTTAACAAACGAGACCAGAGAGAGAGAGACAGAGACGAGAGAGAAAGAAGACGAAGAAGAGAGAGAGAAGACGAGTTTCGAAAAAAAAAAAAGTAAAAGGTAAAAGTAAAATATATTATTTTAATGATATAGGAAAATGTTTGGAAAATTTATTGTGAGGTGTATTTGGATAGGGAAGCAAAAAGTAATTTTATTCCTTAAATTTAGGAAAAATAACAAGGAAGCTACTGGGAATGCTCTAAGTACATATCTACCCCAATCTGCATAAACATAAAAAACATGTTTTGAACACCAAATGAGGCAATTATAATAACTAACAAACTCACCATTTGACCATTTGGTGATAGAACCATTAGAGATAGTTATAAGTTACAATATTCCCCCCTAATACACAACCTAATCTACCAAGTCATTATAGATCAGAACCATCTTGATAGAAGAATGGGTAGCCCCAGAATCAAACAATAATAAAGCTTTAAACCCAAGGATAGGAATAGTACCTCACCACCTCCGATCCCATCTCAGTCTCTCATGGTGTGAGTGAATAAACCCTTGTTGGAATCCAAAGTACCTATGCCTTTCCTTGTTATGGCAAAGCTCCTTTATAGTGTAATCCTCACTAATATGACCTAGCTGTCTGCATCAATAACACATTGTCTCCAACACCTAAGCTACAACAATCCCACTCAACAGAAGAACTCGCAAACAAACAAACAAACTACTTAAAATACTAAAAGTCTAATCCAAACTAACTATCGTATGCTTTTGAAAAGATTATTCCTAATGCATTCTATCTTTTCTAATCTCAAAGTCTATAGAGTTAACTTTGCTTTGATACTATTTGTAATGCCCCCAGGAATTAAATAGTCTGTAGTTAACTCAAAGCACCTCCCAAGACTTATTTACAACGTAAATAAGCCCCAATGTTCAAAAAGTAACAATTGACCCCCCCTCGTGCGCGCGCGTGCGGAAGTATTTCACATTAGCAAAAAATACCTTACGTCTATTTTGTCTCTCTTTGGACGGAAACCAAGTCACGTGCCACGCACATGACTTTTTTCTATCCAAATTTTTGAAAATGCCATTATGGGGTAAAGTGTCACAAAAAAAAAAAATAAACAAAATAAATTTTTTTAAAAAAATAATTAAAAAAATAAGGGATGACTGCCACATTGGTGGTGGAGGGGGTGGCATGCGAGCCACCCCCAGAGGTTGCTAGGGGTGGCTCGCCGCCACCTCCGACCCATGGGGGTGGCCGCGCGCTCCCCCAACCACCTCTGAAGTGGCTTGCGGGCCACTCCAGAGTTGGGGGTGGCTTGAAAGCCACCCCCAGATGTGGCCGCTTAAAATGCGGCCACCTATGAGGAAGCCGAGGGTGGCCACGCGCCACCCTTAGCCCAGATCTAGGGTGGCACACGGCCACCTCTAGCCTAGATTTGGGGTCCCACTCATCAAGTTCATCCATGCCATGGATAGAATAGGATGTTTGAATTTCAAAATCTCAATTTGATGTTGTTGTTATCTTATTTTTGAATTGTGGCTAGTTGATGTACATGTATAAGTAGAGCAATATTGTTCTCAAAAATGAAATACAAAGGCACTACAAAATAATCTCCATCTCACGTCATTTATCAAATGACGAGAAATGGTTTTCATCGTTTGTTTCTTGTCGTTTGACATTTGTCGTGATATCCAAGGTAGAGAAAAAATTTTATCCTCGTTTAATAGTAAACAACAAGAATTGACGTCGTTTAGTGTAATACGACGTAAATTCAGTGTTATTTTAAACAACATACTTTGTTACGTAGTTTAAATTTAAATGACGTAACCTTTTACGTCGTTGATTTTTAAAACGACTTAAAATGTTAGGTTGTTTATTTTTGAACGACGTAACAGTTTACGTCATTTAAAATTTAAATGAATTAAATTTCTAATGTAATTCACGTCGTTTACCTAGTAAACGGCGAGAATTTTTAAAGAAAAATTAAGGTTGTTTACTATAAAAAACGACGTTAATTTATTTTGTTAATAAAAAATGGGTATATTGTATTCAATATATATATATTTAATCTGATAAATAATCAACACAAATATATTTTTAGCTACTCAAATAATCAACACATTTTTTGGCACCCGATAAACAATCAACACAAATACTCAATACAATATAAAAACCTACATAATCATTTGACTTTGGTTTAAAAAACAATATATGTTTCATAAAACTGCAAAACGAATTACTATTGTTTTATACATTTTCAACAAGTGACTAGTTTTTTAAACTATTAAGAAACCAATATTAAGATGATATCAAACTAAAGGCAACATATGTGAATCTCCTAGCTAAAGCCAAACTTTCCAGCCATGCTCTATCACCTAGTTTAAACTATTCTCAACCCTCTTTGGCAATCAGCAGAAAAATCAAACAAAGATAATATATATATCACATACCACCATTAACAAGAAGACTGTGCGCCCAAACAAAATCATATAAGAGGATATCAGTAGAATAAGAATCAACCTTCATAACTAGGCTTGGGCGTTTTGGCCGCCTAGCCCAACGGCCAGCGACCGGTAGGCAGCAAAAATAATTAATTTTCGATAATGTCGGGTCGGTAGGCAGAAAAGTCATTTAAAAAGTTGGGGGTTCCAACCAACCAACCCTTTTGTTCACGAGATTCACAGCTACATTCAGTCCTAGCACAAAATCCAAATATCTCTCCAAGACGACGATCACTTCGAATCCCACACAAATCTCAAAACTTCACATTTATAATTGCTCATCAGTCATCACCATGTTTACAAGAAAAACCCATTTCAGGATTCATCTTTCTTACCCTCATTCTTTTTCTGTTGTTGAGTTTTCTCATTAATTACCATCAAGGCTTTTGAGCCCACCCCAAATGAAAATGATGATTTGGAAGGTCTTAGAGCACTAGCAACAGCTTTTCTTAAACTTCATTCTCTTTCCTAGAGAAAGCTGTTAAAAAAACTCTGTAACAGCTTCCCTTAGTATTATTTAAACTAAAGAAACACCAAAGGAATCAAAAGTTGTTCCCTTCATATATATAGGAAACCACTTTGGTTCCCTTAAGCATAATTTTATATAAAAAAATTTATCTATCATCTCTCTTTTCTTTACCATTTGTTTAAAATAATATTTAAATAGTTTATCTTTCCTCTCTCTTTCTCCTTGTATTTAATTTAAAGAATATTTAAATAGTATAGAAAAATGAAAAGGGAAGCAAGTAGTTTAGTTCCCTACATTAAACAAAAATAAATAAATTCTAAGCTGCTGCTAATGTTCTAAAGGACTTGATAAAACTGGACGACGAAGAAGAGAAACATGAACAAGAAGAGTCACTAGTGTGTCATGTAGCAATTCTAAGATGGGTACAAAGCCCTTTTTCATAATGCTACATCATCTACCGGTATTTTTTTCTTATACTTCTATTTTTTAAAATCACCATTAGATCTGTGCTCTCTATGTGAAGACTCACATAGAGACCACAGATCCAATGGTAATTTTAAAAAATAGAATGATTGAAAAAGAACAAGAAAAAGAGATGTAGCATATTTTTTTCTCGATTCGTTGGATCCTCTTCTTAAAATCCTAACCATAGAATCATTAGCACCAACATTTAATTCAGTCAACTCCATCTCAGCTGCAACGTACATTTCCCCAATTTTTTTATTTTTTTATTTTGTCAATTCTCATCCATCAGATTATTAGAATAGATCCTCACCATAGTTTTCATGTTTAATTTTATCAATTACCAATGCCAGCTATCATCCACTCTACAAAACCATAGCTCATTTTCGCTCTTTACGCTACCACACATCAACCATACTGCCTTTGACAATCTCCCCTTCAATCTCAGGTTCTCACCCCTTTAGAGTATTCTTATCCAGCTCTCTATTATAGAGATTTTCTTACTTTAAAGAGCCAAAATGAATTTTGAACCATTTTATTGCTTCCATCTGGCTTCCTACTTTGAGAAAAAAAGTAGGGAGCATGAAATGGCTCTCTACTAGTAGGGAGCCATTTCACTCCTTAATCTTCTTTTTTATAATAAAATATTAATTCATCTCTCCAACTTTTTAATTTTTCCAATTTTATTTATTGGAGAAAGAATAAAAAAATTCTTAAAATATTAATATTTAAATGAAAAGTCAAAGTAGATCCCTAGTTTAGGGAGCCGAATGTAAGTGTTTAGAAAAAGTGGCTCTCTAAAGTAAGAAAAACTTATTTTACTCTCTCTTTTGAAGATAAAAGTAAGGAGCCGGATGAGAATGCTCTTAGACTTATTCTTTTTGCAAACAAAAACAATCGCAGAGTCGCAACCCTCCACCGACTAGGCTACCATTATAGCTCTTCCTCTTTCTAGAATTTCTACCTC
Organism: Betula pendula; assembly: GCA_900184695.1. Taxonomy (NCBI): domain Eukaryota; kingdom Viridiplantae; phylum Streptophyta; class Magnoliopsida; order Fagales; family Betulaceae; genus Betula; species Betula pendula. The sequence continues at coordinate 352,905 of FXXK01000801.1, read as the reverse complement.
TATCTCTACCGTCATTATCTCTTCCGCATATCGTCTGTCACAACCACCAACTTGGTGGTGACAGTTAATTTCGAAAATGCCCCTTGATCGGAAAAAGTTGGTGAATTCTTCCAATGTTGGGCGGGGCGGAGGGCGAAAACCCCATTTCTGACATCGAGTCATCCGACACCCAAGCTTATTTACAGCCGCCAAGGCTACTTGTAACGCCCCGCCCATTACAAAAAGGCCAAAGGGTAATGTGATTAACCACGTGACATTATTACGTCACGTCACGTGACACTTTAAAGTTGTCTGAAATACTTCAAAAAATAAATAAATATGAACATAATGTTTTTACAATTTAAATAAACACTAAAGTAATAACATATGTGCCAAAGGCAACACTTTCACCAATGTAACTATAGTGTTAATACAATACAACGAAAACAATACATAATAAAAGTTAGCTTATACACATAAGATAAGTCTGATATATAACAAGTGATAGACTAAATAAGGTAGTTTATCATAATAAAGAGGCAAAAAATCGATAGTCTCATCCAAATGTATTAGGATCAGCATAAGAACCATAACCGCTTTAATCTTCATCCTCTATTACTGCACATTCATATATGCGATTGTAGATATTATCACAATAATAAGGATAATTAAGTAAGTCAATTGTTTCAATGAATTGGTGATTACTGATTTCTTTCGGAGCAAATATTAAGAACATATCATCATCAAATGATTATAGTATCATCTAAATAGATCTCCAAACAAAAATCATTAACATAGCTGATAAGATAAGCATTGAAGAGTTAAATAATATCATATAACCTTATGTCTATATATATGTAAACATTTCATGGTCCATAGTCAAAAAGTATATATATATATATATATATATATAAAGCAATAAAATAATAAGGAAAAATTATATTTTACCCCCTCAATGTTTGAGAGATTTTTCAATTTAGTCACCAATGTTACAAAATTTGCAATGCACCCCCCAATGTTTCCAAAATTTTCAATTCGAACCTTCCGTCAGATTTTGCCGTCTAATTGGCGAAATTTTTTTTTAACTGTTCATCCATTGTTTTTTAAAAAAAAAAAAAAACAAACGCATGAACAATTAAAAAAAAAAAAAAACCATCAGATTAGACTACAAAATCTGACGGAAGGTTCGAATTGAAAATTTTTGCAAACATTGGAGGGGTGCATTGCGAATTTTGTAACATTGGGGACTAAATTGAAAATCTCCTCAAACATTGAGGGGGTTAAATGTAATTTTTCCAAATAATAATGGATGTAATGATAGTTTTGTATGCAGAATTTTATTTCTTTTCTTTCGCTCTACTCGTCTAGAGTCAACACTTGATTAACTAATATTTTTAGATCCGACACTCTCACCATATAAAAGCTTATTTACTTATTATTGGAAGCCTATGGTCTTAGTCTTGTAATTATTAAATCTTTCATGGGAACATAAGGTCTTATTGGTAGTCATCTTTATTGGGAAAAATTCCAATTTTTCAGAACCCGTGAAAATGAAAGAGACAGAACAACGAAAAAATCAACAATCACAAAACACAGAAAATTAAGTAGTTCACCATCAGGGGCTACGTCCATTCTGTTGCATCAAAGTTTTACTATTTTTGGAAAATAGTACAAAGGGAGGCACCAAACACACATACTAAAAATCCTACTACATAAGCGGCTATTTAAAGACCCTCAGCTAGGTCAAAAAAACATAAACAGGCCGATACATGGGCCAAGCCTCAGAAAAAATCTCATTTAAACCGTAGCCCTTCTTTCGTCGTACCATGTCGGATGCAAATTGAGTCGAGCACAAACTAGGCTACACATAGCCTAACAATCTCACCCCCTGCTACTCACCAGCTTTATTATTAACATATTCATTAGTCACAACAGTATACACAATATGCATTATCTCATTTACACACATACATTTAAACAAATTTGCAATCATTATATTATAGAAATCAATATTATATCTTAATGAGTAATTTATACCTTCTCTTCACAGCTTTTAGAGAGTATCTACACAAGTGATTACTGCAACACAGTTTTGTAGATGTGATAGTAAATTAGTATAAAATCGCTAAAAAGCTTATTTGAACACTTTATTCACTTTTAACTTTTAAACAAATTTACATAGCTTCCTAATGTCACTTAGACATTATGATGATATATAAAAACAGGTAGTAGCATTACCACATTTTTTCTCATTGGCATTACTACGACACTTATATAGTTAATGCCTAAAATACTTTTAAAGTAAAACATGTATTAATATAACATTAGTATGCTAAAAACTTAATATTTTTTATATAAAAATAGACATAGTAACCCTATTAGTATAGATAATGGGTAAAATATTTTAAAATATACAGACAGCATAACGGCATAATTATGGATAATTCATATTATACCCTTGATAAAATTTAGCAAAATAACAATATTAGTGTAACTAATGCTTAAAAATGTTTGAAAATCTCGAACATCATAACAGCATATTATGAAATACCTAATTAAATTTGAGCATCATAATGATGTTTTGAGAAGTAAATAAATATCATATGAACGTAAACTTTGAAACACTTTGTTCAATTACTTAATACATAAAACTAAGCTTAAAATAATGGAAACAATACTTGAATGATAAAACTAATGGTAGCTTACCAAAACACTTTAGCACACACTTCAAGCCACGGTTTACGAAAAAAAAAAAAACAACACAAATCTCTCTCTTTTCTCTCTTGGCCGTAGGGGGTGTGTATGTTGGCTTGATGACTGTGATGTTAAGAAGATGTTAAGATGACAAGGCTTAGGCTTTTATTTATATAAGAATGAATGGCCAAGATCTCATATCTATTCTTGATCCAATGGATGGGGTAAACTCTCACACATGGCCGGCTATCAAAGGGAGGATTTGTAAAAATCTTGTAATGATGAGATTCTAAAATTTCCGTATCAAACCTTATCTTTCATTCTCAACTTAGCTAATTTTTTGCTTCTAAGATATTTTCTTAGCTAGATAAAAATATTAATTTACCACATAAGACAAGGGTGGATACTTGTCAATCCCAGGGAATACCAGAATCAAGAGGTAACATGGCAGCCCCTCCAAATGACACATGTATCTATACTATCACTAGGCAGTAACGTCCCGGCCCATTTCTGCCCACTTTCCGAAATCCAATTTCTACCAAATTTGACATGCTGATAGCGGACTCTAAGACAAGTATTATCGCCTTTGATTTGACCTAATCGGAATTTTTTTGTCCATGTTTTCATCTTTCTCAAGTTTTAAGGTTTATTTACACTTTCTCAATCAAATTGAAGCCTTTTTTTTTTTTTGAAATGTATCAAATTGAAGCCTTAAATGTATTTTAATTGACTTTAAATTTTTATCATGTGTTCTCTGCACATTAAATATATAGTAATAATTTTTTAATAGAAAATATCTTCAGAATTGATTCCTAATGTCTAAGTCACGTATTTGAGTAATAAAAGAAATAATATTCTTTAGGGGTAATTACATTTTTTTCTCCATGAACTACCGCGTATTGTCACTATACCCCAATGAGCTGACACTCTAACTAGATGACTTCTATGAACTACCATTTTGTTACCTTTATCCCCCTTCCGTCAGCCAACTTTGTTAAAAAATTTTAAATGACACAAATACCTTAAGTAGATGAACAAAGTTGCAGAAGGGGTGGCTGAGCCACCCCCAAGGAGCAAATTGGGGGTGGCCGAAACCACCCCCGAGGCCCAATTGGGGGTGACTCAACCACCCCCGTTTAGCCTGCGGTGGTTTTGGCCACCCCCATACAGACCGTTGGGGGTGGCTCGAGCCAACTCTTCTATTTTTTTTTTCCTTTTTTTTTAAAGTTTAAGTTTAAGTTTTTTTTAAAAAATATTTTATATTATTCTTATTTTCCAGCTTTTAATTTCTATATTTTTTATTTGGGGGCATTTCTATCATTTTACAAAATTTAACATTTAAAAAGAGAGCATTCCATCTTATTTAATAAGATTTCCTAACAGTGAGGGCAAAAGGTAACAAAATGGTAGTTGAGGTCATCTAGTCAGAGTGTCAGTTCATATGGGCATAGTGACAATGTATGGTAGTTCATGAGTGAAAAAAGGTAATTACTCCTATTCTTTATTGTTTTTCATAAAATATTTTAATTTTGTTAATACTTCTAAGGATATGTTAGAGCAACTCCAACAGAGTAGTTAAGGAGTTCATAATAGCTATATTTAGCTATTATAGGCTCATTTTCGCCCTCAGCAGATTAGCTCCAAATTAGCTAAAATACAATTTTTGCTACAATGAATAACATGGTGCTATTCACTATAGCACTATGTTATAATTTTTTATTGTTTCTCTTCCCTCTTTTCTTTCCTTCTCTCTTCCTCTTTGGCTGTTCCTGCAATCGGGAGAAAATCCCAGTTCTCAATAGCCATGGTGAACAAATGTTCTTCTTTCCATCGTCTCTAGTGAACGATCAAAATCATCTACGATTCCATTAGTAAAAGACTATACCAATCAATCGTTCCTACAACTGGTTTGGAGATCAAAATCATCTACAATCCTCTTTGGCCGTTCTTGCAACTAGGTTGGATGCTTTTTGTTCTTCTGATGTGGAGATCAATCGGGTTGGATGCTTTGATTGGTTGTTGTATTTGTGGAGATGCTTTAGGTGTTTAATTTGTTTTTGAGGAGATGCTTTTAAGAGCATCTCTAGCAGCAATAGGCAAAATAGCTACTGAAAAACTACAACTCTCTACTTTATCTACTTTTTTTCTATTTCATCTCCAACAAATTCTCTATTCTCTTCTCTACTTGCTTTTAAATATTATTTCTTATTCTTTTTTTATTATATTCTTCCCAACACCCAATTAAAGATAAAATATTGGATTTCATGCATAGACGGGGTGACCTACAGTGAATTTCATTCTTTTCATTGTACTATATAGTGAAAATTCATTGTAATATTCACTTGGCATTAAAATTATTTTTTTTTTCTTAGCCGAAATAAAAATAAATAAATAAATAAAAAAAGAAAAAGAGAAAGCAATTCACTGTAATTAATGATCAGTGAAGTATCATAAAGCAACCAAAAAACAACATTTCAACCATACAATAATGCAATTCATGAAAGCTTTATAAAAAAAATAGAAACTCAAGCTCATCAAGTCTGTCGAAGTGCAGCAAAAAGTATGGCTGAGAAGAAAAAGAAAATAATAAACAAATATCAAATAGTAACATTTTTATAATTTTTTATTGTTTCTAGAATGAATAATGAATAGGCTCTTCAGCCTATTCACTATTCATTCTAGAATCAAAATCTACAAATTGCCTACACTGCTGGAGGAAAAAAAGAAGAATAATAGTCAAATTTGACTATTTTAGAGCATTTACCTACTCTGTTAGATATGCTCTAAGTGGTCAAATAGTCAAAGACCATAACAATCGGCAATCAATCACCAAAACTAGCTATAAAACACATTTTAGCCTTTGTCTGCCACTTATGTCCAAATGCAGATCCGGAGATGAAGTGGGTGATTAAGCGTGGTGGTGTGAAGGGAGAGAGAGTTGCAGAGTAGAGCCCCATCTTGGGCTGGATGCTCTTTTTTCTTCTAATGTCAAAGTAAATGGAGAGGGAGATTGATAAGTGCTGAATTTTTCACATTCAAACCCCTTAATTCACATATGTTAATCCCTTACTTTTGTTATAGTGTGATATTTTGTACTGTTTTTGTGTTTTATAGTATTTTTCAAGCTCTAAGAGAAAAAGCAAGCAATTTCATCGGTTTTGAGCTTAGAACACATTTTGGTAAAAAGCTGAAGAAAAAATGCTCGAGCCATATCAAATTGGGCTCGAGCACATTCGTGCGCTGCAACAGACATGTCGGCAAAACCAGAAAAGGAAAGAAATTAAGAGGGTTAATGCGGATTGGACGGTGTAGGTTGCACAAAATCTACTAGGGTTTTGTTTAAACTCTATAAATACACCATAAACTCGTCCAAATAGAGGAGCCAGATCAAAGAAGAAGAATTCGAAGGGTTTATCATCAAATGTTCTTTTCTCTCTTTCTTTACTTTTTCTGTATGAAGATACTTTTTACTCTAATTGTTTGTAACTAAATACTTTAGTTGGGGCTCGATTGAAGCCCTAATCATGTCTCTTTAAGTATTTTGATTTGCCGTATTACGAACTATTTGTAATATAGGTCAATTTAAATAACTGAGTCCTAGACCTATTAAGTGATGAAAGAACCCCATCACAAGTTCTTGAAATGATCAACATAGAAAAAAGGAATAAATATCATATTCTAGGCTTCATATGTTTGTCGATTTCCATAGATTTGTGCTTTCTTAAAGCTCTTCACTTGAGAAAGAAAAAGGTCAAAGTAGATATCATGCCTGATTCGTTGCTTATGAAAATCAATAGCTTAAGGAATATATACCATGCCCTTAGGTTAGCAAACAATGAGCATCTCAATACAGTTTGTAACATTGTGCATGTTGTTTCCTGAAAAGAATATGATTAGTGATGGATATCGAAGCCCTACCGTATTTTCTTATTATTACAAATCCATTATCTGTTTTATTTCATTTAGATATTTGTTTTAGAAAATTCTCATTAAACACAGTTTAATCCAATCCTCGTGAAAATGATCTCGTACTTGCTATTTATACTATTGTTTGATCTTATGCACTTGCAAGTTAAAATGTACAAATAGAAACTTATTATTTAGGTGGATATTTGCACAACAGAGATAGATGATCTGTTGAAGTTTATATTAAAAAATGAGTAGGTTAAATAGAAAAGATAGCTTTTTGAGTAGCTAAGCTAACTCTAACTCTAAGATAAAAAAGATAGCTTTACGACCTTAAATAATTATTTCTTGGGCGTCAAACTACCAAGTTCTTTTATATCATCAAATTTCATTGCCTAAACATCATCATAAAACCAAGTCGATAAAGTTGAAGGGTTTACCAAATACAAAAGGGTTAAATACCTTTTTGCCTATATGGTTTAACGACTTTGGTTTTAGTTACCTCAGTTTCATTTGTATCATAGATGATACCTCAATTTTGGCTAAAAACGGAGATAGTACTTTCGTCCATCTTCCAGTCAAATATTTAAAAGAACTCTACGTGTCAATGTTAAAACACTGACACATGGTTATGATTTATTAAAAAAAAATTAAAATATTTAAAAAAAAAAAAACTTTTTTTTTAAAAAAAGGAGGGGTGGCTCTACCACCCCCCGTAGCTGGTATGGGGGTAGTCGAACCACCCCCATGGTCCATGGCGATAGCTTAGCCACCCCCAAAGAGAAAAAGGGGGTGGTCGAGCCACCCCTAAGAGCCCTTGGGTGTAGCTTGGCCACCACCATTTGACCTAGGGTGATTTCGGTCACACCAGACCAACTGGTCTGGGGGTGGTTTAGCCACCCCCACAAGGCCAAAAGATGAAAGGAAAAAAAAAAAAAAACTAGGGTTTGGCCTTTGGGGGTGGTTCGGCTACAAGGGAGTCAAAGAAATAATATTTAGAATTAATTCCAAATTTCTAATTCACGTATTTAAGTAATAAAAGAAATAATAATCTTTATTATTTTTCATAGAATATTTTAATTTTCTTAATACTTCTAATGATATTTTATGACATTAAGTAATTATTTTCTTCAGCGTCACACTACCAAGTTCCTTTAGATCATCAAATTTCATTACCTAAACATCATCATAAAACCAAGTCAATAAAGTTGAAGGGTTTACCAAATACAAAAAAGTAATGAGCAATGCAATTCCACAACCCAACTGTCTTACTCTCATACTCTAAATCATATAAATGAAAACTGATGACATGAAGGAAAAAAAAATAAAGGTTAGAAATAGTTGTACAAGCAACATAATCAACCAACAACATAATCCTTATCTAAATCTCACCAAGTAAACCAAATTAGCAATACAATTAATGCAAAACTCCAAATAAGCTTTAATATAATAAATGGAACTCTATAGTCTTAGAAAAGATACTTGGTGACCTCTCTCGCGTCTACATCTCCCGCTTGAGCATCATCCTCATCCGTAATGCGGGGTTTATCCGCAGTCCATCGCCACAAATGTTAACGAGTTAACTCATTAATACATATGGTGGAAATGTGATAATTAGACTTAGCGGTGAGAGTACGAATGACACTAACATAAAACGCCACATGTGCGACTAGCAGCGGATTATTTGGGCATCACATGAGTGGCTTCTGATGCGGGAATATTGTTCGGGGCATTGCATCCTTGCATTCCCTAGCAATTATCTCTTTCTTGCATAAGCATCTCGATCCACTCTCACATTTTACCCTTCTCATTCTGATGCTACGTTTGCATCTCAAATACTTGGGATTGCAGTTGATTAACTTGACTCACATGTGCAGAATCATTGGCTAATGTCGATGCCCCAGACAAAATGGACCTAACTTTGTCGAGTGTAGGCCCGTGCCCCACTCTACGGACACGACTAGGTCATTCAGTGCCCATGACCTACGAATATAGGTCGTTCGAGGCCAGTGATATTGTCCCCTGCGTACACCCTTGCGAGGCTGGACGCTCTTATGACATAATGATTAAAAAAAATAGTGCTTAGTTATGCACCTAATAATATATTTCTACAAGTTTTTTTTTTTAAAAAAAAAAAAAAAAAAAAAAAAAAAAAAAGCACTAAAATTCCATCCACACCGATAATTTGCACTTACAATTTTTTTATGTAGCCTTATCATTCATGGGGTGCCATCCTTTTTTGTGTGAGCGACTTTAAATAGTTTGTTCCTATTAGGGGTAAACCCTGATGCAGTTTCCTACATAAAGAAAAATTATATACACCTATCAAACAATATTTTATGAAAATAATCTTATTTATTTGCACAATAACTTTAAATAATAGTTTTATACATACCCTCTCTTTAGCAAGTTAGACGAAGCTCTTCGACCCCGATGTGTGGCTAAATTCTTGGCTCGCTAAGGCTTTTAGCATTTTTTTGGCTTATTAGTCTTAAGATAGTGAGAAATAAATGTTTATAAAAAATAAAAAAAATGTGGCAATAGACATGCGTTGTTACCTTATCTTCAAGAGTTAAGCATCATGTAACCAACACTTCAAAATATTCCGCATCAAATATGTGGGTGTTAGGCGTCGATCTGATGATATCTTCATTAGTTTCATCATCCTTGAGCTGTGGAGATTGCTTGATCGAGTACCTGTGATCCTTCCTTTTACTACCGAGGTCCTGAAAGGTAATCTTTTTGACTTTATTTAGCGGTTGACTAGTCTGCACATAAAAAATTTCTCTACATACAAGTTGGAATCACATATTGTAAAATTAGTACAACATTGAAACAAAGATTACAAATTATATGCATCTAATACATGGAGTAAAATTACAAAAATAATAATTACCATAAGAGTTTCCCACAATTCTTCTTTCTTTTGCTAGGATACAAGCCTCCAGTCTTTTATTTGCAACTCTTTGAAGTCTCCATTCCGCACTAGCTTCCCCCCAATTCTTTTGAACTTCTTTCTACTAGGGCCTATCAACTAAAACGACATATTAAAATTGATTACAACCCTTTCCCCCTTGGGCAGGCACCAAACATCTCCAAGACATGGTACTCACCTCACATGTTTTACCACCTCCCTATCTATATTTTAAACAAAGAATGTTAAACATGAAGGGCAATTGTAGAAAGTACTTACAACATTAGCACAATCATGGACTACCATATATATGCTAAACATACCAATAGTCTCCACCTCCCCCGAGCCTAGTCAAGATAGTTGCGGCCCCTCAGTGGAGTGGGTCCCCTGTGCATTCAAACCAAGGGTGGAGGTGAAGGGATGTGCACCCTAAGTATTAGTCAACGTGGATGGTCGTCAGTCTCCATCTCCCTTTAACTTGTAGCTTCTCAATGGAGTGGATCCACCTCCGAAGGAATGTCCACGTTGATCATTCTTGGGGGTGGGTGGCCACACGTGACAGCCCACCCAACCAGGGGGGAAAGGAATAGACATATCCAACAGATCTTCTAGGTACGCACATGGATCCTATATCTCATCATCGTCCGTGCACATAGCTAGCTAGGAAGGTGGTCCAGATTCATTAACTACTTGGGATAGGCATGGGTTCGTTGGTCTTGTCTTCAAGGCCATATCTACCTACATAATTCAAAAATGTGTTAGAGGTAATAACACAAAACATATATATATACAATCGATTAAAACAGTAAGTGCTGAAAGAATTGCATGAGGCATAATATTTGTCTATGTGGAAATTAACATATCTAACAAATCATAAAGTGCCGGATCAAAGACATACATTCTACCTAGTATTATATGCTCACCAAAATATGTATAAATGAGCGAGCCTAAGGATCTGTTTCCCCTCCTAACCCTAAACTTATACTTTGGTGCCGAGTATGTCATTTCGAGCATACTCAAAATTATTATTGGCAACATCAATTAGGATCTCATTAAAGTTCAGGTTGAAAGGCTCGTTGTCATAATAGTTGTTCGCATCATCGTCTTGCCCTTCCCATTGGCCAATGTCGAACATGTGTATTGGTTTTGTCGTAACAACAACAACCAAATTTGTGTCCATTTCATCCTCTACATAATATACTTGAGATACTTTAAAAGATAATACGAACATATCATCAGTAATCTGCTCCTCTGTGTGTACTAGGCGAGTGAAATTCACAATGATGAATCTATATTCGTCCTTCTTGTATCTCTTATTTTTAGTGATGTTCTCTCAATCACACTTAAATAGCACATATCGAGTCTCATTGTAATGTTGCACCTTGATTATGCGAGTTAGCTTGCCATAGTAGGTAGGCCCAACAGTAGGTACACTTACTCCATTATTTTGAGTTATCTTTCAATGATCGTGTTCCATAGTGCGAAACATAATGACATTAGTCACGTATCAGTTAAATTGTATGTCGGATCGCATCGGCCCTTTGGCATGCCATACAAGTTTATCTGACCCCCAATTCATTTATGTGGATCTCATCCAATTGAGTGTGTAACGAACAAAAGGCTTCAAATAAGAGTTATATGTCTTATATTATTAGTCACGACATAATACTTACATAGACTCAGTACCAATCACAAAATTGGTAATTCTTTATCCGATAGTCATTCCCTAGCATTTGTTTGCCTTAACGTCTCCAGGTGCATGTTATATATATATATATTCCACAAGTGAACAATTTTGCTTATAACTTGGAAAGTTTTTTCAAGATGGCAAAATTAGGGAAAACTAAACTTTCATCACTTTTACAATCTCTCTCCCTACCCTCTCCCCCCCTCCCCCCAAGTTCAAAAACTCTTATTTTAGTATACTAAACTAAATAATAATAATAATAATAATAATAATAATCTCACCCCTTCGTTAGGATTTTCAAAATTAGGAGAAACTAAACTTCATCACTTTTACAATCTCCCATTCAAAATTTAAAAACTCTCAATTTAGTATATCAAACTTTAAAAATTTGTAATATCACCAGTTGTTAGGATTTTCCGTTCAATCCTAATGGAGGGGTGAGAAATTAACACAATACCATTATTTTTATAAAAAAAAATTAATTAATTGTAATTTAAAGGTAATTTTGTAATTTATAAAATTTACAGGGGTATAAGGGTTTTTTTATCCTTTGAGTTCGATAAATTGAGAGTTTTTAAAATTTGAGAGAAAAATTGCAAAAATGATAAAAGTTCAGGAAAATTAAATAAAGTTTCCCTTAAAATTAATAATGCAACTCCTTTTCATTTCTGTTTAGTCCCCATTCCTATAAATGGTAAATATCTATGGACTATATATATTCTGATAAGTAGTTTTTCCAAGAATGTTAATCATCCTTTCACATAGTCGATATATCATTAGCTTTTTTTGCACCTTAGAGCTGATATTTTGAAAACACAATTAATTTCCATTGAGAATTCAAATTTTCTTGCTTTTTTCAAAGCAAATTATTACAACTAGCACATATATCCTAAAAGAGTTTCCCTTTTTTTTTTTTTTAATTAGTTTTTTTGGAAAACTTTAGATAGTCCTCCTGAACTTCTAGCCCTTTTAACATGTTCTCATAATCTTTAAAAACTCTCACTTTAGTATTATAAACTTCTAATGTCTATCACTTACCCCCTCCCTCCTCTTCGTTAAGATTTTTCGTTAAATCCTAACGGAGAGGTGCCAAAATTTTCAAAATACTCCTCATTATATATATATTGTAACACCCCCAACCCGGGGAGGGTTAGGTTTGTCAACTTACCATTGCAGAGGTGCAAAGATTAATAAGGTCTACCAAAGCGATAACTAAATGAAATGAGTAATGCATTAACAAAATAAGTTAATAGTCATATAAATTATGAATCTCTTAAATTGCGAAAACGATATGTCAAAAGAATACATTGTTCCTTATTGGAAAACCCATAGTTATGAAAACTGTGCTAACGCACTTATTATAAGCAGATTAATAATAAAATAATGCATAAAGTCCTAGAAAGTCCCGCCCTCATTTCGACCTCCTAGACCAGTTTGCTCATAACCTGAAAACAAAACATAGTAAGGGGTGAGCAAGAAATGCTCAGTAAGAAAACCCTCAACCATAAAACGGTTGAGTTAACTTCATTTTCTTTTAAAATAGATATTCGGAAAATATCATCATCTAAAAATCACTGCAAGCATATTTAATATATATCATATTATACATACGTACAAGCTCGTAGTCTATAAATAGTCCATCATCAATAAAGTAATCATAAAGCACATTCATATTCTTTGTAAAATATTCACATTCATAGTTCATCACATTAAATCTCATATTAAGGCCCATGTACACTATTACGCTCTGTGTACTAGAGTTGCGCGGTCCTTGTGACCATGGCAATGACTGTGGCCGCAGCCCTGCCCGTCAGCTAATTAATCAATGTGCACTTAGTATGACATATCGATGGATTACCGCCTTCTCAATGTCCTTCAGCGGTTGCGCTTCCATCTCAAGCAATGGTACCAAGCTCATACATTGTAAACGTTTCTGGGGCCAAAATTATCTCATCCACACCCGTGTCCTTATCGTAATAAATCATTTTTCATTCATTTACTTCTTATGAAACTGTCTAGGACAACAGATGGGAGGGTTTTCTCTTCACTATAAATTTTTCTTATTTAAAACTTTCCAAAATAGAATCTCATTATTACAATCATCTTCCTCTTAGAAAAATTGTCACAAAAGTCGAACGTCGTACCCATACCAATTTGAGTGACAAAAAGTAAATTTAGAAATTAAAAATATCTTTATAAAAGTGTTTCATGCATGTATAATCATGTCAAATAAATATAAGAATAATCATAAAATAATATATTTTTGCACCAAGTAAATAGAGCATTTAAATTAAATCATGCAATGAAACTACACTTAAAAGGGTCAAGAATTTCCTTACCTAGATACTGCTGCTAGAAGATGCTTAGCATGCTAACTACCTAAACCAAGTATTCAGCCATATTTATAATCTTACTAATTCTATCATTGTTAGAAGAACACCAATGGTCCTTTCTAACCAAGACTCTAATGATATGGCCCAAAACACTCTAAATACACCAAACTTGTAACACACTTCTAACTATAGCTGGGCTTAATTACCTATAACACTTTCTAAGCCCAACACTTAAATTAAAAGAGTTAAATTCACTTTTAAAACATTCTAGACATAAAATTCCAAAATTAATGATGCTCATGCTTAATGCAACTTGCATGAAATGTCATGATTTTTGATACTAGGTTTAACATAGTTTAGTAGCTATCGTTTAAAATATTTGGTATTCAATTGACCCATTAAACATAGTATATGTATATGTACATATATATATCTTTAAAGTCCTTTGTGACTAAAATGTAAAACATCAATCAAAACTTACGGAAAACTTATTTACATACGTTTAATACCCAAATCCTATTAAATGAATTCATTATATCGATATATGCTACATATACTATATGGTTTGATCATATTAAAATGTAATGCTTGCAATAGATGAATATACCATTACGTGTTTAAGAAGAGAGAATATGGTTCATGATATGCATTTATATCTATACGGCTATTAATCATATAATCATATAAGAGAGTTGATTTAAAATGATGATTAAAAATATACTATATAATTTGGCTACCTTAAAACATGTATGTATGATTTTATTTTAACATATGATTACATAGACATGAAGAGAAAATAATACATTCGGTCATATTTGTAAGTACATAAAAATATTTTAATAAATGTACATATGAATCAAGTGTGTAAAGATTGAATATATATAAGGTTCTGTTTATGAGGACCTGGAGAAGCCAAACTGGTGTAAAAAATATATCTTCAAACTTACAAAATAGCAAAAATGAAAACAAACTATGTAATGAGTGTGATTATCAAGGTGTTTTACTACAAGTTCACGTTGGGTATCAAATTGCAAGGTGAGACAAAGCAAGTAAGGGCAAAAATGGCATTATGATTACAAGACCATGATGGCATTGTCTATAGGAAACATAGCTATAAAGTTATGCGACAATTACCGCAATGAGGGAAAATAAAATGAAGAAAAGAATAATAAATAGTCAAGTTATCATGTATGGGAATAAACAAAGGAATGAAGAAAATCAACTCATGTAGATCAATATACCTGCACGTTCTTGGCGGAAGGAGGTGAGAGAATTCTGAATATTTGAGAAAGAAGAGGTGCGGCTGTTTGCGAGAGGGAGAGAGAAAAAGAGAAAGAGGCGTGAGGTGTTGGGGGGTTTACGATTAGGGTGTAAAAAATGAGGCTAGGGTTTTATCTTATTGGTATTTATTAGGAAGATGTAAAATTAAGGAAGAAAAGTAGTAGTGTCATACGGCTAGGGTTTTAACATGTGAGAATAAATTGAATGGTTATCATAATTTTCTAGAAGTGGGTAATAATTTGGTAAATGCTAGAATAAAATTTTCACTTTAAGAAAAATAGATTTTGTCTCCCAATACTTTTAGGAAAATATTAATTTTCGAAATATTTTTTTAAATATTAAATGAATAGATAAATAATAAAATAATAATAATAACATAAATAAATATTCTATGCATGCTAAAATTACATATACCTCCCTAAAGGGATATTGGGGTATTACATATATATATATATATATATATATATATATATATATATATATATATATATATATATATATATATATATATATAAGAGTATTTTGTAAATTTTGATAGAATTTAACGGTGAATCCTAACAGAATGGATTAAGTAATAGACATTAGAAAATCATGGTACCAAAATGAGAGCTTTTAAAGATTATAAGAACATATTAAAAAGACTAAAAATACATAAAGACTATCTAAAGTTTCTCCAAGTTTTTTCCTAAAAGTTTCTCTTTTAACATTGCACAAGGCACCACCGAACGTATCCACGTTCAACATGCACTAGTATTTCCTGAACTACTGTCACTTGTGATAGGACACTACGCTTTTAGCTTTTATATATAGATATGTATATTATTTGCATGTATGTATATTTCATTGAACCAAAAAACGGAAAGAGTTCATATATTAGTTGAAACATACAGAGAGGTAACTTGAAGATGTAAACTGACAGATGGTTTACAATTGAATATAGGACTATGGAGATGGGCATCGGCCAGTCGTATGTCGAACATTCCCCGGAGTGGTTATTGCTTTTTCTACATCTTTCGGTTCGGTTACATTGTGGGAGCGAATTTAAATGGTCTTTTAAGTTTTCTCACTTTCTAATTGCACAAGCAATAATAACACCATAGAAACAAGTCTTATGGAGGAAGACGGTGTCAGAAGAAACCCGGTTCTCATAGCGCTTGAACAACTTCTCAGAGAGGTAGGGACCGAGGTGGGTCTCTGCTATGGGCCTCAGAGTGGCACGGACAAGGTTTGCTTTGGCTCTCCCATAGGAAACCGGATCCTTGATCCACTCCTCATGCTTGTCCTCTGAATGCTCCACTATCTTCTGGTACTCTATCTTTTGTATCTCAAAGCCACCACATCTCTTTATTCCCCTCTCAACCTCCTCCGCGCTTCTCATGTATACCGGAATATTGAACCCGTCTCTGGTCTCCTCGTCTATCAAACCCTTTCATTCATTTTTTTTTTATAGAGTTTTTTTTTTTGGGGGAAAGAAAAAGAAGTGATCAATATCAAGATGTGAATGGTGTTGGGTCTAGTAGATATTACAACATGGTGATGTGCATGTGATAATGAAGAATTGCTGTGAGAATAAAATGCATGAAGGAAAGACAGAAACAAAGAAGAAAATGTGGGAAAAGGCAAAGTGATGATATGACGGGGACATATAAGGTTGGAGTTGGAGAGAGGAGGTTTTTGCATTGAATTTAAATGAGAGGGGCCATATATAAACATAAATGTGTTAATTTTTGTGTATGCACCAATAATAAATTCACGGAGGGGATCGATCAGATACCTCGTTTAATAGGTCTTCCCAAGCCTGGTCCATGGAAGTTGTAAAAGGGTGCTTGGCTCTTGAGTCTGGATCCCCTAATTGATTCTCAGGCTGCTCGGATCGAGCCCTTCCTCCCATTACCATAAACAGCATTCCTCCTCGTACAATTTCTTCCTTCCGGCATCTCAAAAAGCTCTCCAAATCCTCTTCGGATTGCTTGGCATAGGCTTCAACTACCTCTCCCTTTGCTCCATCAATCCACGCTCTCCCTTTGTTCCAAGCTGGTGATCTGTTATCAAGCACTACATCTGGTATCTGATTTATCAAATGAAAAAAAAAATTAATAATAAATAAATAAATAAATATATAATCAATTTAATTAGTTTTCGGTCGTTTAATTAATCACGTAGGTTTGGTTTATATAGTTACAGTCTTACAGATCGAGTCCTAGCTAGCTTGGTGCCACTCAACGTACACGCGCGGTACCATATAGCTTTTTTTTTCTTTTTTTCTTTTTCTATTCATATAGCTGCAAGATGTTAGATGAACTACATAGTTTCTGTCACAACCAGCAAGACACCAAGTAGAGGAAACTATTTAAGACGATTTCGCGGGATATCAATGGAATTGTATATTAATTTGGTGTGTGCGTGTGTGAATATATATGCATAAATCACCTTGGAGAGCCATTGCAAAGCACTTAAGCTAACCACAACATGAAGCTTTCTTTTAGGAAAAAGGCGACCATAGAATGATCCAGGGACACCGGCAGCAAAATACCGCCTTGTTTTGCCGTCGGATAACATGGCTGCAGGCAATGACCGGAATAAAGAGTTGAAATCATTTGAAGGGAGATCGGAGAAGAAGGCCTCAAACTCGGGCTCCAAGCCACACTCTTGGATGTATCGGTGTCTTAGACTCTCAACAACCATGTCAATTGTGGCTAAGGTGTTGTACCCAGTTGCGCAACCCAAGTCAGCTATTCTTATAGAATCCATTTCCTCCTCTCTCCTAAAAAGTTTCAGTGACTGTATAGCCACTAAGAACAATGGCTTACATATGGTGATTGCAGATGCAGGAGCTTCTGAATTCTTAGCATAGCTGCCGCGCGTCATCGTCTCCACCTTGCATACTAAGAAATCTATGAAGGCCTCCTGCCCATGTCTGCAAGCAGTACTTGTATTCGGGCTCTAAAGCCTCCCTATCGGTGGATATGGCAACTGATCTCGATGATTCCTTCATATATATATCCTCTCTTCTCTTCTGACCAAGAGTGAGAGAAAGAGAGTGATGAACAGTACTACCCAAGATCACGGTTGCAAAACAAGGAAAAATAAAAGAACAACTCAATCCACTCAGGGGCTGGAGTAAAAACCACAAGCTTTATTGATATATATACAGCCAACCCTATAGCTATTTAAACCATACGTATATGGTTTTCTTACTGGACTGAACTAACCTAAAACCAACTCCAACTATAGCACAAGGACTCCTAAACCAGCACAACCAATTAAGCATACTCCTAAACAAACTCCTAATTAAGCAACTTCTAAACAAACTCTGGCGTGCCCTTTTATCTTGATTGTACTTCTAACAGAGAGAAATGAGAAGCTCCTAGCTAATCTGATGTATGCCTTGGTGTCCGAATTAGTCATGGAAAGGAACTAATTTGAGCAAAGAAGGAAGATAGTTGAGGTCCCACAAAAAGCAAAGAAACTATACATTAGGAGGGCTTTCAAGTGTCTTTTTGCATCTTCGTAACCTAGGGGGTTTAATTTATTTTATTTTTTTATCAGGGTTTTCCAGATCATCTTGTCGCTTAGACAGTACTTTGAGTTAAATATCGAGCGTAGAGACCCAATTAAAAATTACAAAACTATTTTTCAGCCTAACATTTCCGACCACAAGAACTATCGGACATTGAGTTGCGAGCCTATGGCCCGAATGGTTAGCCCCAAGAAAAGGTAGCACACTCAGATTTTAAACCACCATCAGGCCACCCTGGGTTTAATACCCTACCCTAGGGTTTTTGCTTAGACTTTATGATTATTACCTATGGTTCTTTAGAGGGGACTGCATGTATTGAAATCATGAAAGCCAATCAAAATTCGCATTCTATTCTCCGAGCTTTAGATATTTTTATATATGAGTGATGATATTCTTCTCCGTGGAACGATTTGCCATTGTGTTAGTAACCATAAAATTAACAGATCTTTCTCTAGTATTAGCATGTGGGTACCGTACGTATGTTTACAGCATCATGGGAACGAACTGTATTTGCACCTTTGGGGACCCCCATATTGGAAGAGCCCTTACTTTACTTTCAGAGTATCTGTCGTACGTGACACCCCGATGGTCTCTTTGACTTGTTACTCTCTCGATGTGTTACGTTTGGCATAAGAAAATACGATTATAAGTTTACATTAGAATCATTTTTCATTGGATGCCGAAAATATCGTAGAAGAGTTATCAAAGAGAGTGATAGGCTGATAGGTGTCAACAGAGACATTCTGTTGCTGTTGCTTCTGCGATGGTTTCAACTCAAAAACATTCTACAAGATGCCAAAATTGGCACCCCTACCCAGAAGTGAGAAGTGGAGAAAAAAATAAAAATAAATTAAAAAAGGCGTACCGCGAAATTTCGAGAAGAAAAACTACATTTAAAGATTCAGATTGTGTCAAAATATTAAGATTTTTTATGTGAAGTGACCAAAATATAAATGAGAGATCAAATTTATATTTAGTAGGGAACAAATATATATATATTAAAAGAAAATTTAAAAACTAAGGGGGGTAATGCCCCCTTGAACTAAACATAAATTTGTCCCTGAACTATCGAGGTATAGGTATAAGATTATATGTATTAACGTTAATCTGATTCATTTAATTAAACGGGTCATATCCTTCAAGCCTAACACGATAATTTCGTATTAGAAACATATCAGGTTTGTAGATAAAGTCAAAAATTGTTAACCTTAGTTCTAGGCCGCATATTGCATTAAGATTAACACGTAAGATTGAATACATGAAATATTGTATTGAAACAAGAGCTAAATGTAAAATTAAAGTTTGAATTCAATACCTCTTATTTGAATCACTACTTATATAAAAAATAATAAATTTAATTATTTACTTAGTTTAACAATATAATTAGCTACCTTAGCTGAAGGAATTTGGATCCTTTCCAATTCATTTGAACTTGAGAATATCCAATCATTATAAAAATAGGAATATTTTTGTTCAAAAAAATATAGAATGACAAAAATACTCTTATTTATACAAAAATGGAATACTCTATGGTTCAAATGAACCGGAAAGGATCCCGGTTCTAGCTGAAGGAAGTTTTACAGCACGTACATTCTCGCTTCTAATTAGATCAAAAATATTAAGTTAAACAAAGAATTGGAGAGAATATTTATGTTATATATAGTTCTTGGTTGGCTCGTATTGTTGCCATCAGTGTAAAGATGCCTACGTAGCAAGGACAATCATTATTCAAAGAAGTGGGATATCCTTGTTCAAAAGGCTGAGCAGGAAAACTTGTGTCCCACGGGCCACGAGTATGATTGCGAGAGAGAGGAGAGAGAGAGGTGGTCCTAAATCCTTAAGAAGGGAAGAGACCTCACAGTCTATCTGAGTGACTGGCAAGTATACATCACAAAAATAACTACGGGTAAAAGTCGAAAGGCAATAAAGTGGTCCACCTTATCTGTATGGGACACCTTCTACCTTCTACCATCTTCTCTTTTTTTTTTTCTTTTTTTTTTTAAGTAAATAATAATATTATCTGTTATAATATTGGTCCAGCCAAATTACTGTATGGCAGCCATTATATTATAAACTTGTGTTGCAAACCCTTGACTTGCACATTAGGAGAGGAGAAATTTCAAAATATAATAAAAATTGTTGCAGTAAATCATAATCATGAAAAGTCAAAACGGAAGATTAATTAGTTCAATTCAATTTTTCGTGGGAAATTAAAGGAGGGAGGGAGTGGGGGCGCGGGTTGTCATTCCTAAGTTTATCTTTAAAATCCTAGGGAATGCACCAAAGTAAACCCCTTCTTAAGAGCATTAGCAGCAGCTTCTTTTAAATCTTTTTTTCTTTTCTAGTGTAGAAAAAACTGTTAAAAAAACACAAAAAAGTTCATGCAGCAACTTCCTTAAGTGTTCTCTAAACTATATAAACACCAAAGGAACAAAAAATGATTCCCTTAACATTATTTTAATATAAAAACTTTCTCTCTCCTCTTTCTCTTTTTTACCATTTGTTTAAAACAATATTTAAATAATTTCTTTTTCTTCTCTTTTTTTTCTAGCATTTAATTTAAATAATATTTAATTCATATAGAGAAAGATGAAAAAAAGTTGCTGTGGAATGCATTTAAATAAAAAATTAAAAAATAATTTTATTTTCTACATTAAAGAAAAATTTATAAAAAGTTACTGCTAATATCTAATAATTTTGCGAAAAAAAAGTGGTAGTAGTAATGCTTGGGGAGGAAGCTTTTTCAGTTGTTTCATCGATTGGGCTCATGAGGACTAACAGTCTTCACACAGCCGGATTCAGAGAGGCCATACCTGCAGAGCATCAGAACCCCACATGCTGCTAGCTGACTCGTGAATGAAATCCAACCATTCAGTTTCACGGGGTAGAATTACCATTTATCAATCTCCATCATTCTCATAAAAATAAAAAATAAAAAATAAAAAAATCTCCATCATTCAACTAGGACTGTCTGTCAGACAATCCCATTGAATAGTTGCCATCAACATGGCTGTGACCCATCTGGAATGTACCCCACCACCCCCGGCCGAAAAAGGATCCTCTCCATTTTTGAAATAGAAAGGATCCGGGTCCCCCCCCCCCAAAATAAAAAAAATAAAAAAAAATAAAAAAAGAAAAGAAAAAAACTCCCTCAAGATTTTCTTCCGGCAGAAGATTGAAAATTACGAGCGTTATTCCTTAGTCATGTGTCATTCGATCACCGCTCTGATGTGGGTTATTCATTAGTTAATTACTCCTGATATATATATACAAAACGACTTCGAATTTCAAACCCAGTCAACTCTGTTTCATTCTTTTTCAACTTTGTTCAAACTTCACAAAAACCTCTTTTTATATGTTTTGAAATAATCTCTTAGAGTTTAAAAATTGTCTATTTAATGTATATATCTTTTAATTTTTTCAATTTTACCTCATTAAAATTTTTTGTTATATCTTATCAAAATTTCTAAAATACTACTATTATTTTTTAAAAATATATATATAAAAAAATTTCAAAGATTAGAGTGCATATTTTTTCTAATTCGTTAAATTCTAACAACGCTTAAATTTTTGTAATTTTTTTTCTAAAAAAAATAAATAGTATTTTAGAAAGTTAGACACCTCTCCTTTAGGATTTAACAAATAGGTAAAATTAAAAGATTAACACACCCTAAACTCTAAACCTTAAATTTTAACCAATACCAAAATCTTTGTAATTTTTTTTTTAAAAGAAATGATGAGTATTTTAAGAAGTCAGACACTCTTCCTTTAAGATTTAACAAATGAGTGAAATTAAAAGATTAACACACTAAATTAAAATCAAAATAAAAAAAAAATAAAAAAATAAAAACAAAAACAAAACAAACACACAAAATTGGGTCTGTTTGGCAAATTTCTCAAAAACTCGTTCCACAAAACTCTTCTCAAACCAAGGCCTCTTAGCTGACGTCCTTGCAATCTGCTAGTAACCATGGTTACAATAAAAGTATAATTGATAACCTGCATTACAAGCTAGGAGCTGAAAGTAAAGTGGAAAGAAATCACATCTTGAATGAACATTATTAATAATGTAATGTACGTGCCACACTATCAAACTGACCATAACAAGTTTTTTTCTTCCTTTTTTTTTTTTCCCCTGTTATTCCCTGTTCGAAATTAAGCTACGCAAGCATCTCCGAATTTTCTGTTGATCAAACAGATATCGGGTTATTTCAGACTTGAATAAGAGAACAAAGAAAGAGAAGCAAATAACTGACCACAACTGAAAGCATAACCGCACCCCTAACCAAACACCTAATTGTGTCTCTAAAAAAACCTTGACAAATGGGTTCATTTGTTTTATCGCCAAAACCCAGGCTAGCATTCATCTTTGAGGGGGATCCACTGTCCGAACATTTGCTCCGGTCATTCCTTCAATTCGGTCCTTGGTAATCTCCACAAAGTGGCCCACAATTTCATGGAACTGCTTCAAACCTGACAGGGGGAGAATGATGGAGGACCTATCGGAACCTGCAACCTGCAATATTCATAGCATTCCAGGATAATATGCATCTATATTTGACATCATAAACCTTCAACAAGAAATTACACAAACAAATGTTCTATAGGCTCTCTAAGAGAAGTTTTCTGTAGGCACACCTCAGATATCCTTAGGAAATGGCCTCTGTTATTGCTTCCAAGATCAAAGAAGAATCTTTTCTGATCAGCCCTAATTACTTTTGAGGCCCCCATGCTACCAATTTCATCCTGTGCTGGCAATTCAACAGATCTGTCGACATTCAATTCAGAACTTGGGGCAGGTTGACTACTGTGGCCAGAGATGAAGCCAGCACCTACATCATCTGAAAGCCCAAGGCGTTCCGAAGGTTCAGAACTTGGCTGTAAGCATGCAACAAACAGGGGGAGTAAAAATAGAGGTAAAAAAAAAAGTGAGACTTCAGAAGTGGAAATGTTTTCATAGGGAAAACAGGAAGGAGAGAAGTTTATGCATGGAAAGCAGGGACACCTGATTGGGCAATATGAAAAGCCTTGACGCTTCATTTATCTCTGCTAAAATGTTTCTAAATGCCGCCCATCCTTCATCCCTGGAGCTTCCTGCCGGAACAATGATTGTACTTCGATTTCTACTAACAGAAGCTTCAGATACCTGCATAAGCAGATCTATCAGAGCCATTACTCTCTGGGAACAAAAAATAAAAAGTCTTAACTTACAATTTTCTTCTCCTGTTCACAATTGTTAGTGATCATGAAAAGCAATATTATAACAATTAGCAGCTCAGGTAACTTATGACAGATGTACAATAACGTTTAGAAGGGAAAAACCAAGAGTACATCTGCTCAAGAAAGTTTCTAACTGGAAGAAACTGGATCAATATGCCCTACCTTTGAGGTGTTACCAACCAAAAGAGTGGTGAGTCCAAAAGAAACTGACATTGTCGAAAAGTGGCCTCTAATTTACAAACTTGAATCCCATTGTAGTGCAACACTCCAGTTTCAGTGATGGCTGGGCCAAAAAAGTTGCAAAATGCCACTCCTCAAGCAGGATAGATAAGTTCAATTGGTCAATGGGTGCTTCAAAAAGAGGGTGGTGTTTTGGTATTAAGATTCTTAGCAGGTTCATCATTATATTACTAAAAAAAAAAATTGGAGGTTTGGTGCAGAGAGAAAACTCTTTCGCAGAAGATTGTTCCAGTTCTTAGGATTTGAAAGAGAAGGTAGACTGAGGATAGAGAGGGGCAGTTCTGAGGAGAGCATCAGGCTAATAGACAGTGCTTTAGGTTCCCTGATGGCTACTTCAATATTGTTTTGAAACCATCCGCTAAGAGGGTTGCTATCCATGCATTAAGCTCTCTTTCTCTAGGTATATTGAATAGTAAAAAAAAAATCGCTAGCACAAGGGGCTATTTATAGTAGTAGTGGGTGTCACCTAAGCTAATGAGAATCACCCATGTCATCATCCAGCCAACTGGAATCATTTGAAGCATGGCTTGAAGCCATTTAATATGTGGGACACACTAACAGTAACACATGTCCCAGCGAGTCAGAAGAGAGCGTTAGGTGTCCCACAGGTATGTGTGGAGAGTGAGCAAGTAAGCCTGGTATCCTTAGGAAGGCTGTGGATGGCTGCATAGGTTGAGTACAACCTCCAAAATATAACCCTCAACTCTAGCCACCAAGCCAAGATCCTTTAAGATTTGCAAACTGACTCAAGAAAAGAGCTTGCATGATTCAAGGAATTGAGTTGAGACATCCCTTATTTTCATTGAGTTAGCAACGTAACCGACAGGCTCCCTAGGCTCTGTTCCCCACTTAGGCAGGGCAGCAAGTACATCAAACTGCTACTCTCATATGCGTAGCAGGATGTTAACCCCCTTCAGGTACCAGATAATTTGGATAACATATAATGCGCTATCAAACTGGGGTGCATAGAGAAACACAAACCCCTCAAGAAAATATGTGGGCAAGCCATAATTGGCTAAAAAAGTTCAAGGATTATATTTGAAGTAGTGAATTATCTCCCATAACACATGCATGAGCAAAGATGGCGGAGCTATGAAATAGCTTAAGCTTTTGGTAGGTGCTTAAATTTGCTTTACATTCAAGAACAATTTTGAGTGAAGTATACACCCCTCCAAACTATTAGTCCCTTTCACTTAACCCTCCGCTGTTAAGGTTTTTAGTTAACTTGGCCGGCAAACACGTAAAATTTCTATTATACACGGGTGAAATATGAGAAGATACCAAAATGCCCTCGATGAGACGTTTGAAAATACCAAAATACCCTTAAATTAAAGAAAAATTAAAAGAAATCCCTGGATGAGACCCACGGCGAGGTCTCCGCGAATACATGGGTTTCTTCCATGGACATGTCTCTGTCTTTTTTTAATGTTTTGTTTTTCAAATCTAATATAAGGGTATTATAGTCACTTTTGGGGTCACGTACAATGCAGGAGATTTATTTCCATCAGATTTAATGAAAGACTCTAACAAAAGGGGCTATGGGAAAGGAGCAAGTAGTTAGGAGGTCAATTGCAACTTTTTTTAGTTTAGGGAGACATTACAATTGAGGTGACAATTCAGGGGGCTAAGTGTAGTTTCCAAAAAATAAAAAATAATGAAAATGAAAAAAAACCAATACCGGTTACCTATTTCTCATATGACTTTCATATCTTACCAAAACCTGTTACTTGTTTATCATATGACTTCCAAATCTTAAATCTCATACAGTCTCATCCCCAATTATGTCCCCCGCATTTCTAAAGTTCCGACCCTTACTCTTTTTTTAAAAAAAAATTTAAATAAAGCAAATTCATTAAAAGCACAAGGAGTGCAACCCAAGTATACAAGATATATACAAGAGAAAAACACCCATCAAGATTTAAAAATAAAAACAATAAAAATAAATAAATAATGGGGAAAGAGAGCGCAAAAATCTACAAAGCTAGAGTTATTGAAAAAGGCATGAACAAAGATCCACGAAAACACAGTTGTAGCTCCAAACCCGTCTTCGTGCAATCTTCGAACAATGTTAAAATCATTTCGACCAAACCTTCATTTTCAGCATGCCAAGAGCTCCACCACCCATATGGGCATAACCCACTTTACTCCAAACATCTGAAAATCAAATTCCACAACTCTCTCGCAATATCACAGTGAAAAAGGAGATGATCAGTTTCCTCACTCTTTTTACACATATAACACAAATCCATTACTATGATGTGACGCTTACGGAGATTATCCATACTAAAGGTCCGTTTGGGTTTACGATTTCAAAAAGTACAATTTTAAAATGTGCGATTTGAAAACGTGATTTTTAAAAACACAATTAAGCATTTGACAAAATTACAGTTTGACCTTTAAAATCGCAATTTAGCCTTTAAAATTCTACGTTTTCAAAAAAACACCTCTTAACCTGCAATTTGAAAACGCATGCATTTTCAAATCGCAATTTTTTAAAAACACAGTCCCCAAACAATCCATTTTTTACGATTTGTTTAAAATCGCACTTTTTGTCTACGAAATCGTAATCCCAAACGCACCCTAAGAATTTTTCTCGAGGAAGCTGTCGAAATGAAAAAAGCTATCCTCAAAGGAGCCTTAGACCTCCAAATGTTCTTCCAAGAGAAAGAGGAATCAACGTTGGGAAAGAGAACTTTATAAAAAGTTTTGACCTCAAAGAATCGTCTTTTCAAAGGAATTCAACAGAGCTTATCTTCATGCCTCGACCCAACCTAATGGAATACATAGCATTGAAGAGAAGAAACAGCGTCAACCTACCAATCATGCATCAATCTGATAAAATTCATATCCCAATGCACCTCTCCACTATGAGCTAACATGTGGTCAGTAGCAAAGCATCCTTATCCCATGCAATGCAAAATAACTCTTGAAAGGTGTCCTTTAGAAAACATTCCCCACACCAAATGTCATGTCAAAACCCAGTTCAAACGCTATCACCCACTTCGATACTAACAAAACTAGAGAAGGCATCCTACGACCTCTTAATATGTTTCCAAAGACTCACCCCATACGACCTGGTGACGACATTAGAGCACCAACCTTCCACCTGACTACCATATTTTTTATCCACTACCTGTTGCCAATTAGCCTCTCTCCACAAGATACCAACCCTTATTCTAGGCATAAATCTAAGTAAAATTCCAACAGCAAGTGTAAGACTGATAATGCATATTCCCTTAACAACCATATATGGTAGTTGGAAGTCATGCTATGTTCAGGCTACAAGTATATAGTAGCCCCTATGATTCACGTCATGCATTTCCTTTCTCACGTTCAACATACAACGGTAGCGCAAGGCATGAGTGCATCACCCCCTCCCCTACCCCCGTCAGCAACCAACCCTTTTACTACCTGATCTAGATCTATCAGACGTTTCGTGAATAGCTATACTTGAGAATGAATGAATTGTGATATAGCACTGAATAAGCCACTGCTCTATTCCTGACTCGAAATCTATAAAGGACTTTAAGGGAGAGAAAATAGGGGCCCTATACCATACATCCTACTGTCTCAGGACAACTGCAAGTTACATCATAGCACCACGACCAAATGAAGGCAGAAACCCCTTGAATAGGTTGGGCATTTCTATGCACACGGCATCCTGCAAGAAAAGGTCCCTTACTATAGAACAAAGCAAAGAATTGAGCTGCGTGAAAGCCGTTGCACGTTAACGTAGTAGCAACAAGTTTGAATGTTGGAGACCTTCAGTCTATCTTTCATCAAGGCTCTTTGTCAAGTGAGGGTTCAAAGGCATGATTCGAGTGCTAGGGATGAATTATAACTAAATGTGAGCAACATGAACATAAGACATTTTATGGATATTGTAACAAATGCACCTACCAATTAGAAATCATCAAAAAATTTTGGCATGCATCACATACATAACATGAGCCTCTAACCTAACTTATGCAAGGGGCAAGACGAATTTTACTTTAATTTAGTCTTATTTTATTTTAGAGATCAATTATATTTTTTTTTAATTTTCTGGTAATATTAGTCCTTGTAATTTATATCTACGTCCTATTAGTTAATTGGGTTATTAGTATTTAGTTTTATGTTTTATTTAATTTTCAAGAGTAAATGGTGTTTTTGGTAATTCAACAAGAAGGCTTTTCCCTATATCATGGTTTAGTCATTAGTTTATTTAAGTGTGTTTTGTACTCCAATGGAGGCAGACTTTGATGAAATAAAAAATATGTGAAATTGATTCTCGTTCTTTCTCTCCTTCTCTCCCCTTAGCTTCTTCTTTCTTTCCCCCTTCTAGATTTTCTCTCTCTTTCTCTTCCCTTAGCTTCTTTCTTTCTCCCCCTTTTAGCTTCTTTTTCCTCCTTTTTTTTTTTTAATAAGTAATTCAATCTCATTAAAAAGCTAGAGGAGCACAACCCTAGTATACCTTTCTCCTCCCTTTTCCCTGCTTTAACCATGTGATTTTTGTAATTATTGTTGGTTCTACATCACTAATGCTGGTTGTCAACTACACAAACTTTAAAATAATATCAGAAAAAGGCTCCTAAGAGCACTAGTACCAGATGCCCAACCATTTTCCCTAAATTGAGGGAACAAAATTACTTTTTGCTTTCCTACACAAATACACTCCACAACAGCTTCCCTTTATCTTTCCCTATACAAATAAAATATCATTTTTTTACTTTTTCTTTTTCTTTTATTCATATATATCTCTCTCTCTCTATCTCCGTCCCTTCTGTTTTCCCCAAGCCCCCCATCCCTTCTATTTTCCCATTTTGAACATCACGATAGCCTGCCCTATTTCCCCCTTCTTTGAACTGCATGTGTGCTTCGTGTGTGTGTGAGCGAGAGATGGGGGCTCCATGGTTCTCTGCCAATATTTTTAATGTTCTCTACACATTTACAATGTGATCTGTGCAGAGTTCATAGATGTTTTAATTTGTGAAGATCGATCTTCACCAGGCATGGCCGATACCGAGAAAGATGAGAGCTTGAGAGAGGTGTTGTTGGACGAAATAAATTCTGAATCCAAAATACAAAGATGAGAGCGTGAGCGTGAGCGTGAGACAAAATAAATTCTAAATCCAAAATACAAAAAAGAAATTCTGTTGGACGAAATTGGAGGTGTTGTTGATGGGGTGGTAGACGAAATTTAGGATTATAATAATCCATTGGGTAGCACTGTAGCTACCTAATGATTTAGGGAAGGGAACACCATCTATAGGGTATCTGCTGCATGTGCTTTTTTGTAGTTTTTTTTCAAATTTTCCTTATATTTAGGGAAGGGAAGCAATTATAGGGCATCTGATGCTAGTGCTCTAAACTAAGAGTAGATATGTGTCAAGGGCAAGAACCCTTACACCAGTTGGTTAGATATAAGAACTCAATATAATTTCATACACAGAATGCTTAGTGAAGTCAGTCATGATTGGTATCAATAGCAAGAAAATCTGCCAATTTTTGTCCTCTCTAGAGGATAAAGTACTTAGGTACTCTCATCAAGCAAGATCCTGACTTTTCAAGCAGTTGCCACATTCAGAAATCTGATAGGCAATAAAAAGGTGCAAAAAGGGACACAAATCTAGGACACATTTGTGGATTCCTTGCCCTTGCTTGAAATAAAACAGTTGTAACTTTCATCCATCGACATTTTATTGGATACAATTCCCAATAAATGTAAGCATATCCGTAAGATATCCAATAAATGCCAGCATATCCAATTGACTATAAAGACACATTATAGAGCAAAGTACACAAGATACATAAAAGAAAGAAGGGGAAAAGAGAGGGTTGAAAGGAAAGATAACCTTATACTTGAACCCAGCCCAACAAAATGGATCTCCCCTAGTTTGTATGTATTTGTCTATGTGATTGTATGTGGGTTTTGGCAGGACAAAAATTTAACTGAGAAACCTAGAATCTGAAGTGGAATTGGGCTGGGTGCAGTTGAAGGCAGTCTATCCAAGCAACAGCTTTTGCAATGGTTAACATTGAATCTATCCAGTCCACCAAGATACAAACTTATGCAAACTTTAAGAGAGTAATAGTTAGGAACTCCATGATTCTCTATTATTTCTGATAAAATAATACTAGTTAGACATGCATATGTCAAGAATGGTTGATAAGACGTTCTTTCCAGGATATTATGATCTCATCAGATGGTAATGGAAAGGAAGAGAAAATAGTTGAAGGCATCAACCAAGGCTGGGGATACCCACTCCACGAAGTTATAGAATCAGTTCAAAGCAGCAAATGCTGATGTGGGGCAATGTGTGTGCATTACACAGTGGAATCATCTCAAATTGAAACGCATTGCTGAATTTAAAGAGTCAAATTACAGAACGACTTGTGATGTAAAAAAGAACCACAAAAGCAGCTCGAAGTACTAATATGTGAAGAGCGAAAGGAATGGGCTTTGAACTTGAGTAAACAAGAATGTATAAAATGATGATATACTCGAAGAGAAGTTTTTCGTTTATAGAAAGAAAAGAGAGGGGGGGAAAAAACAGAGGAAGGAGGGGGAGGGGTAGGGAAGAGTGAGTACCTTCAAGAAGCGACCCCTCCGATTTTCGCCAATGTCGAAGTAAAACACCTGAAAAGTAAACAAGTAGTCAGAAGAGAATGGATAAAAAGGAAAAAGAAAAAAGAAAAAAAAAATTAAGGGCGAGGGCAGAAAAAGAAAGAAGGAAATGCCTTGGTGTCGAGCTGCAATTCCTTGCTGAAGACGTCCTGATCATCGGAATTGACATAGTAATTGAAGAGATCCAAAAACCAGGAAATGCCGGAGAAGGGGACGATGATGGTGGACCTGGTGGCAGAGGTCTTCTCAGAGATCTTGAGATAGCGGCCCCGAGGGTTCTCCTTGAGATCGAAGTAGAAGAGCTTGTGCTCCACCTGCAGCGTTTTACACAGCAGCTCCACGTCATTCCCTATCCCTCCTCCTATCATTCCACCACCACCACCACCACCACTACCACCACTCCCACCACCCGAATTCCCCTCCATTCTCAAACTGTATCCCTAGCCCTAAGCCCTAAAGCCTAAAGAAGCCTAAAGACCTTGACCGCTCTATATCAAAAGCAAAGAAAAACCACTCACTCAGGCTTCGAATCGAGCTAATAGAAGAAACAAAAGACTAATCAATTATGGTTTGAGAGACTGGTAGGTAGCAGATCTGAAGAATAATTGGAGGATGGCTCACAATTAGTAATAGCGGTTCGTTCTGTAAATTAGGGGTTTGAAGGAGGAGGAGGAGGATGGATGGGAGACGGTGGGAATTGACTCAGTCTCTTCTTCATATTGGCATGGCCTATTATTTTTCACTCATATCATAGATTCATAAAAATTCCTACTGCCCAGTAGTTCGTATTTTATAATAATTCAAATGCTCTCTCTCTCTCTCCCTCTCTCTCATGTCCTAAACCAAAATCGCGTTTTTTATGGGAAGAGGGGGGCGTGGGAGGCGCATCTGTTACTATTCACTCACTGTTACAGTTAGTATTCCTTTTGCTTGCAGTAACTAATTCCCTTTATACATCATACATCCATCACCTCGTTACAGACAAAGCAAAAGCTTTTCATCCGCTGACACCAGTTACCGCCTAACCACTTTTTAATTGACTTCCATAAGGATGTTCTTTCCATGACTTCCACAAGCTCCGATTGATTTTTTTGGTTTTGGAGGTACGCTATTTGCCTTCAGGAATCATCCTCGGACTCGGTGCGGCTCCTCTTTTTCTGTTTTTTTTTTTTTTTTTTTTTTTGCTCTTTTTAACTTTGCATTCAAAAGTAAATATGTACAGGCCCAACCAATCACTTATTGGATGTAGTAGGCCCATAAGACAAATGATCCAACTCTCACATATTTATTATTGAATTTGAATTTGTGGGATTAACGTGGCCCACAAATCTAATGGTGGACTTCCTGGAGTTGGATGGGAAAGTATCAGTGTTGGACGTCTGGCATGCCTCGCCCAAAAAAAAAAAAAAGAAATTAAACGGAAAAAGAATTGGTGCCCTTCGAGGGCCGAAAGGGAAGAGATTGTTCAACTAATTCAAAGCCTACTTGTTCTGTTCTTGTTTTTGCTTGAATAAAAAAAAACCACAAGCTTTGTTATTTGTTAAATTGTTAAGAACTTAAATGCTTTAGTTGTACCAAGTACCAACGGCCAGCCCCTCTTCTTTTCTTTCAAATCAAATGTTCTGCTCCCGCCTCCCAAGATCGCCACCCTCCTCCTCCTCCTCCTCCTTGTTAGGAGCATTATTCTTGTCCATATACGGAGGCAAGCGGCTGATATCTACCACAGCAGCTCCAGACCTGGTTTCTTTGCTAAAGCGGTGCTCCGACCTCAACCACATATTCCAAACCCACGGCTACATGGTTCACAGAGGCCTTGACCAGGACAACCTCCTCCTTAGCCGATTCATTGCCGCCACCTCCTCTTTGGGCTTCTCTGATTACGCTTATTCAGTCTTCACCCACAAGACACAACCGGACATATTTCTCTATAACACCATGATCAAGGCTCTCTCTCAGAGTCACACTCTCTCTGCCCAAGAGGCCATCTTTCTCTATAACAGAATTCGATTCGCCGGCCTACGACCCGACACTTACTCTTTCCCTTTTGTACTCAAGGCCGTTGTTCGACTATCCGCGGTTAAATTCGGAAGAGTTATTCACTCTCAAACTATAGCCACTGGGTTGGACTCCCAAGTTAACGTGGTCACGGCCCTGATTCAAATGTATTCCTCCTGTGGATGTGTTCCCGATGCCCGGAGACTGTTCAACGGGGTGACATTTAGAAATGTGGCCCTGTGGAATGCAATGGTTGCAGGTTATGCCAAGCTTGGTGATCTAGACATTGCGCGGGAGTTGTTCGAGCGCATGCCTCAAAGGGATGTGATTTCTTGGACTGCCGTCATTGCAGGTTATGCTCAGATGTCCCGTCCTGACGAAGCGATCTCCGTCTTCCGCAGAATGCAACTTGAGGATGTCGAGCCTGATGAAATTACAATGTTGGCTGTACTCTCTGCATGTGCCCAATTGGGGGCCCTCGAGCTAGGGGAATGGATTCATAACTACATAGAAAAACATGGGTTATACAAGATTGTTCCTCTTAACAATGCACTCATTGACATGTATGCAAAATCGGGCAACATTACAAAAGCACTAGAAGTTTTTCAGAGTATGAAGCATACAAGTGTCATAACTTGGACAACGATTATTGCTGGACTAGCTTTGCATGGACTTGGAAGAGAAGCTCTTCATATGTTTTCTCGCATGAAAAGGGCTAGAGTTAAGCCAAATGAAATCACTTTCATCGCCATCCTTTCTGCTTGTAGCCATGCTGGATTGGTCGAAGTGGGGCGCTGGTATTTCAACAACATGGAATCAAGGTACAGCGTTGAAACAGAAATTGAACACTATGGTTGCATGATCGATTTACTAGGTCGAGCCGGTTACCTCCAAGAGGCGCGAGAACTAGTTAGGCGGATGCCATTTGAACCAAATGCTGCTATATGGGGCTCTCTTCTTGCTGCCTCTAACGTTCACGGTGACGCTGATCTTGGAGAGCATGCTTTGAGGCATCTATTAAATTTGGAGCCGCATAACAGTGGAAACTATGCACTTTTATCTAACATATATGCTGCTCTTGGTCGGTGGAATGACTCTGGGATGGTAAGGAAGGTGATGAGAGACACGGATGTAAAGAAGATGCCAGGTGGGAGTTTCATTGAAGTGAACAATAGGGTTCATGAATTCATTGCAGGGGATAAATCACATCCGCAGTTTGATAAGATATATGATGTTCTATGTACGATAAATGGACATTCGAAGATGGTTGGGCATGTGCAAAAAGGAGGTGGTGGGCTGCTTGAATAAGTAATCAGGATTATATACTATTCACAACATATGGTTTTGAACTAGCTTTGAGTACCATTAGGGACATAATGCGTCATAACCACCTGATGTGCCACCACTGCCTCACGAGTTAAAAACTCAACTTATTCCAACTCATTGAGAAGATTTGACCCTAAACTTGTTTAAACGAGATCAGATGAGCAACATCAATGTTTTTTGTACTCCTATGCAGTTGGGACCAATTTGCATATTATAAGATGTCCTACCTGAAGTACTCAACATCGTGGTCATGAAGGAAGCTTCTGTGCATCAGCATGTTTTCACCAGAAATGTCATCAACAAAGCAGGTATTTTATTCCAAAATTTATGTCTTTTCAAGCACCTGAATAGCTTAGCTTTACAACGACTTGCAGGGGCTTTCTTTTCATTCCCATCCCCTTCCTGCTGCTCATCCTTAATTCCATGTCCTGCTCTATGCATAGTGTGCATGAACCACCATGTTTACTGAGGAAAAAATGGATCAGCATCATTCATAATATTGGCTTCCCTAGTGCACCCGATGTTCCTTTTTCTGTGTCGAAACCTGTTTAAACAAGTATGAAGGAGCCAATCAAAAGAACTCGTGTGTTCCATGATTCGTTGGCGGTCAATAAAAGACTCTTTGGAAAGCCAATTGGCACCAATAATTGGATTTATCTAATTTGTTGGTCACTGATTTTGAAATTCTTGGGGTGAATTTTGAATAAGGTCTATGGTAAAAAGTAAAGTAGTGCTAGTTGCATTGCTAGTGTCACGCATTCGCGTAGGCGGCAAAGGTGTGGGGTGGAATAGTCTTGGATAGCTCTGGTCTTCATACTTTTTACAAACCTTTTGGTCGGTAAGGGTTCGCTTTATTTGTATCTCTTCCTTTTTTTTTTAATATTTCTAAAAGATGTGAACTAAAAGGTTGGTGACTCATTGAGATCTCCTTGAAGGATACTAATGCTTTCTGTTAGACTTTGTAAGTAATCTATAAACTTGTCACCAAAAACAAATTGTTTACAAACTTATCCGAACAAATACATTTACAATTTTCTTTTTTTAATTTCTAAAAGATTACATGAACTAAAAGGTTGATGCCTCTTTCAGATCTATTTGAATAATAATTTTGAGAAAGGTTGTGGAGAAGACTATCTCGAAATCCCAAAATGCCTTTATTAAAGATAGGCAGATCCTTGACTCTGTCCTTTTAGCGAATGAATGTCTGGACAGTCGTATCAGCTCGGGTGTTCCCAGGGTCATTTGCAAGTTGGATATCGAGAAGGCTTTCGATCATGTCAACTGGGAGTTTCTTTTATATTTGTTGAGAAGGTGCGGTTTCGAGGTGAAATGGTGTTCTTGGATTGCACAATGTATCTCTACAGCACGCTTCTCAGTCCTTGTTACGGCACTCCATCCGGCTTTTTCAGTAGCTCTCGTGGGTTGAGGCAGGGAGACCCTTTGTCTCCTCTTCTGTTTGTTATCGTCATGGAGGCCTTAAGCAGAATGATCTCTTCTTCTATTGACAGGGGCTTTCTGTCAGGTTTCTTTATGGGTTATAGGCTTTCTGAGGAGGTTATAATCTCTCATCTGTTATTTGCGGATGATACCTTGGTTTTCTGTGAAGCCAACCCTGATCACCTTCGCTTTTTGCGTGTTGTTCTTTTATGTTTTGAAGCTGTCTCCGGGTTAAAGATCAACTTGGCAAAGTCAGTCTTGGTTCCTGTGGGTGATGTGAATAATGTGGATGAGCTGGCTGGCATTATGGAGTGCGGAGTTTCCTCTTTACCCCTGAAATACCTTGGTCTTCCCCTTGGTGCTTGCTTTAAGGCCAAGTCTATCTGGGACGGGGTTCTTGAGAAGATTAAGCAGCGTCTGGCCGGTTGGAAACGGTTGTATCTGTCTAAGGGTGGGAGAGTTACCCTTATTAAGAGCACTCTCTCCAATCTTCCTACTTATCTCTTGTCTCTCTTCCCCATTCCTGTCAGTGTGGCTAATCGCATTGAGAAGCTCCAACGCGACTTTCTTTGGGGTGGCATAGGCGATGAATTCAAATTTCATTTGGTCAGTTGGTCCAAGGTTTGCTCTCCTATTTCTGAGGGAGGGTTGGGGATTCGAAACTTGAGGGTTTTCAATAGAGCCCTGTTAGGGAAGTGGTTGTGGCGTTACATGCATAAGAGAGAGGCTTGGTGGAGAATAGCTATAGATGCTAAATTTGGTAGTTCTTGGGGTGGGTGGAGCTCTATTGTTTCTTCTGGGCCGCATAGAGTGGGGCTTTGGAAGAATATCAGAAAGGGCTGGAGTTCTTTTGTTAGCTTTACCAGATTCAAGTTGGGAGACGGGTCCAAGATCAGATTCTGGGATGATGTGTGGTGTGGTGAGTTGGCCCTCAAGGAAGCTTTCCCCGTTCTCTATGGCTTATCCGGAGATAGGGATGCCTGTGTTGCTGATCACATGGACTTCTCTAGTGGCTCCATTCAATGGGATGTCAGCTTTCTACGAGTAGCGCATGATTGGGAAGTAGATGTCTTTGCTTCTTTCTACTCCTTACTGTACTCCTCTAGTAGGAGTAGGATAGGAGAAGACAAACTTTGGTGGGCTCCTTCTCTCAAAGAAAAGTTTGATGTTCGTTCTTTCTACAAGGTCCTAGCTTGCAAGGATGCTGTCTCTTTCCCCTGGAAGAGTATTTGGCGAACTAAAGTTCCTTTGAAGGTGGCTTTTTTTGCTTGGTCGGCAGCTCAAGGGAAAATTCTTACTTTGGACAATCTCAGAAAGCGACAAGTCATTGTAGTAAATAGATGCTGCTTGTGCAAAAGGAATGGGGAGTCTGTGGACCATCTACTCATTCATTGTGATATTGCCCAAGCCTTATGGATTGCCATCTTCAGTCGTTTTGGGTTGTCTTGGGTTATGCCCCTTCGAGTGGTCGACTTATTCGCTTGTTGGTGGACGGGCGGGCGTTCTCGAAATGCAATTGCTTGGAAGATGATGCCTTCTTGCCTTATGTGGTGCCTGTGGAGGGAGCGGAACGACAGAACGTTTGAGGATCAAGAAAGAACGCTCGAAGAACTCAAGTCTTTCTTCTTTTTTTTCCTCTTTTCTTGGACAGCTGTTTATTTAGCTCCTTTAGCGATAAGCTTTAATGACTTCCTTGTTCTTTTCTCTTCCCCTAATGAGTTTTGACTCTTGTATACTTCATGTGTACCAGGGCTGCGCTTTGCGCTTTTAATAAAATTTCTACTTACTTATCAAAAATAAAAAATAAAAAAAAATAATAATTATGCTCTATTTGAAACTTTATATGAAGGCACTATTATCTCCAAAACAAGTAAATGAGTTCAGTGCATAAAAAGATGTGCAAGAGAAACAAGAGTAATCCTAATCTTTACACCCATTTCACATCAACTGACATAGCCTGTTTTAGGTGGCTTTCTTTTTGTTTTTTTTAAGTACTAACATAAGAAGCCACTTAAAACACATCACATTACATCAGCAAGTATGAAATGGATTTGATAAATAGGTGTGAAGAGTAGCATTGCTCAAGAAATAATTCCATAGATGCACTTTTATGTGGTCAATGCAATTTTTCCTGAGGCACGTCAAAAAATTTGGCATTCTCTTTATTCCTTTAGTTGGAGGGTTTCAGCTACAGACGTTGGCATAAATCTGAAGACAATTTAGATGTGGTACATAGAAACATCTTGGTACATTATGCTTATGTGAATGAATTGATGCATTTCTTTATTAGAATGAAGTTCCTACCTAACATATACAATAATAGGATCACGTCACAGGTCCATTAAGAGTTCCACGCTGACCACCACCAGCAATAAATCAGAAAGTAATGTTTGCTTAACTTCTTCTTCTCGTCACGGATTCACTTCAAAGCATTAAAAATTGCCAATAGAGTTGCTAAACGCTTTAAAGCATTAAACCATAGAAGAAGTCATGCTCGAAACCCAACTTCTGAAATCCCAATCCTAGAAGTGCACTGGCATATACAATCTGAATTTTCTGTTTAAGGACATGACATGTTCCTGACCACAATAGAACAAGAAAACCTTTTAGAATTTGTTAATATGTGAAGGAACCATTAGCTGTTAGTTGTTAGCCAGATTTTCATATTTTGTGCAAAAGTCAGCTTGTAGAGTGTGTTGCTTGAGAAGCAATGGTCTGGATCAGCAAATAAGAGCTGCATTTAGTTGAGACTCTATATTCCTTACCTGCGCTCTGTGCATATTCTTGTGATTTAACACAAGGTGTGGTTAGTTCCTCTGGATTTGGATTGACCATCAATAGAGCTATTTGTGATCTCAATTTTTGTGGGCCAGGTATTGTCCCTTTCATTGAGCTTCTAGATGAGGTGTCAATGTCTTCACTATTTTCCACACCTATTCCTGCAGGCACCTGTTGACAGTCTGGTTCAACTGCTGACGAGGACAATGAGACATTAGAATCTTCTTTTGGGTTCACAACACTATAATCTAAATCAGATGGCAAAACATGGCAGCAACCAATGTTCTTTAGCAAGAAACTGTCTGGGCATCTTGTTTCACCTTTTACCTCCTGAATCATAGACATTAAATTGACGCCATTATCATTATGATCTGGATAGAAAGTACAGCCTCCAATATTGGGTGAAAAAGAAGTGCCACACCCACGCTCATTGTCCACTATTATTGGGCAATGTACCAAATCTCTTTTTTGTATCATGAAGTCACTATCAATCACATGCAATACGCAATTGGAACCAGATCTTGAGTCCTTACTGAGACAGTCCTCCATAAGTGTTTGAGGTTTTTCAATTACCTCTTCTAGTATGGATCTTCTAATTCCCTCAACATCAACTTGTTTCTCCAATTTTTCAGGATAAAAGATCTCTTTCATTTTAAAGTTACAATTATGCACTTTCCCATCTCTAAGCTTGTGTTCTATCTTCTGCCCATTCAACCCATATTTCTTCTCAGAAGTAGGAATGGCTAGAACCCGTTTACTCCTATGAGAATAACTACTGATAGAAGGTTCATTCTTATGTAGATGAAGCCACTTGTCAACCTTCATAAAATTTGTGGAGCTACATTTATTTTTCAGTCTATTTCCACATCCCTCGCTATGACTAAGGTGAGCATTTCGATTGAGTGAACTCCTTGATGATGTTTCCTGTTCTGGGAATGCAACCGCTTTAACATCACATTCAGATGTGTCTTGGCTGTATTCTGTTTCAATATCTGCACTACCTTTCATGTTCAAACCCAACATACAGCTACTTCTGGATATAATGCACTCTGAGCTGTAGTCTGAATTACCCTTTATAGGGAAGGTCACAGACTCAGCACGTTGAGACACTGGCCTTCTCCTTCTTGCAGGGAATATGTGTTTCTCTTCTAAATTTTGGTAATGTACTCCAGATTTTCTTCTGCTGCATATAGTTGGCCTCATAAATCTTGGTAACTGTGACATGATACCTATGGGGACATCTCTAGTCTTGTTACTTAAAATTTCAAGATTAGGTTGGGGCAACCCAATAGATAAATGGGTAACATCCCGCTGCTGACTGGAATTTGGTCCTGTCCTTGCTATTTTTTCTAATTTCTCATTTAACTTTTCAATGTTTCTCTTAACATTTCGACGCTCTTCCTCAACCATTTTCATCTTTTGCTGCAGATTTGTCATTGCAACTTCCTTCTCATTCCTTTTTTCCTGCTATTGAAAATTTCACCTTAGTGGTCATATCAAATTGCACAAGATCAAAATGTATATAAGACAAAGCAACATTAAGCATCAGTTGCCATGACGCCTGGAAATGGCAATTCTAGCCAATAACCAGGTAATGCACCTTACTCATTAGTTGTTGGTGGAAATGTCTCGTGATGAGTATTTTCATTTTTTTTTTGGGCACCAAGTATTGTCATTAAATTGTGATTACTCACAGCCATATTGGATGTTATTTGATGCGCCAAAATGCTTATTCATATGTTATAATCTATTAGATTGTTAACAGGAAACATCTAATATAGTGCATCTTTTTCTAAACTGTAATTTTCCTGGATAATAATAATAGATTACCTAGACTATTAACGTATTCTTCTTTTGTCCTGTGTGATTCTCATCAAAGTCAGATTTGAACATTTTCTATATGTGGTTTTTTTTTTCTTGTGTTTGTCTCTCTTGTTACGTGTTTTATTGGTAATATCCAGTCCTCTAGATATACAAAATTTAATAAACATCTATCAAGTATCTTGTTCCATCATAAAGGCTCTAACACGTTAATTCATACATGCAGCATCAACTCATCAACATCTTATCATTTTTTAAAGAATTGAAAACATCAAGTATGTAACTTTTTCTTGGATCCAGATAATTTAAATTTGGATATCCTTTTAACTGTTTAATCTATACTTTTCCGGCTTCGGCTTCTATACTTGGGCAGTAAGCGTATTAAATTTCTTAAATGGCAATGTAAGATACACAATGTTAAATTTACTTACAGCTGAGTCTACAGTCCCCAGATCAACGCTTCTAGCCCTTGTTGCAAAATTTAAAGAACATATTGTCTCACACAGATCTTCTTCTTTGGGACTAACATGGACAAGCATCAGCATTTTTGAACCCTCTCCTGAAGTTAAGAAGATGTTGGATGAAGGCAAGAGAAAGTTTATATTAGGCTGATAAACAAGAACAATCGTTATGTGTGCCAGAGGCACTGATAGGAGGGGAAGATTCCAATGAAACATTCATACCGTCTCCCCCGCTAGCAGACATTTGCATGGAATTATTTCCATAAATAAATGTGACTATGAAAGAAGAGATACATGTTTACGTTTGCTCCATGAGTTTCCTAAGTAGCACCCTGGAATGGTAAAAACTGACCACCACATCTCATACCATATATATGATAAAGGTTGGGAGTGGCTTGTTAGGGCTTGTAATTATTGTATTCTCTCCCAACTTTGACTATATGGTATGATATAATGACTAGATTGACCATTTCACATTTGACAGGTAATAAAGAGGTCAATAAGGAAAATAATTACCGAGGGAGTCCTTAAGAACTTGTGTCAGCTTGCTATTCCTGTCAGAAAAAATAAAAAATAAAAATTGAAGTTCTCATTTCAGGTTTGATCCATAATGCTGGAGAAGCCCCACTAAATATCCAACCCTTACTGACAGGTATAATCAAAACAAATGAATCATCACCATTTCATATATATTTGGAAACTGAAAGTTGTTACTCAATTGATCTCACTGACCATGGAATGGGTCAACATAAAACAAGAGTGCATTTAATGAAAAGCCCCTTTATGATTCGTCTTAAATCCTACATTAATTGAATTGACTTTGATAGTTTTCCAGTGGACTGTGAGAATCTCGTTTCTACCTTAATCAATGATATGACGTTAGTTAGAGCTAGATGACGGAGATTTCAAAAAACATCTATAATATATATTTAGCCAGCTGCTACTC
Organism: Betula pendula; assembly: GCA_900184695.1. Classification (NCBI taxonomy): domain Eukaryota; kingdom Viridiplantae; phylum Streptophyta; class Magnoliopsida; order Fagales; family Betulaceae; genus Betula; species Betula pendula. The sequence continues at coordinate 311,760 of FXXK01000801.1, read as the reverse complement.
AATAAGGAATAAGGCTTCATTGAGTTGAGTGTTGCTGTTACCTATAAGGTACATGAAACCTTTTCCTTTGAAGGGCATTGATGACATCTCCAAGAGCAGAAAGTGCTAAGTTAATGGCTTTTCCTTCTTCAAATCTTCTCCCCCATGCCTTCGTCTTTAGTACACGCTCACTTCCACCAAGGTCAACAAACCAAACTTTATTTGTTTCCCTTTGCCTCTCAGGGGCATCGAAACATGTGATCGATAGGCGAATCAGGCTAGTAAAGCAGCAAGCGAAAGGATAAACTCAGAACAGAACATCATTATTGTTCACTGATCAGTTCTAGAATTAGTACTTTGAACTCAAAGCAGATTTATGGTTTTCAAGCTTCTCTCTCACTCCTGCTAAATGGAGTTCAGTATTTTGGGCCCCTGTTTATTCAAACGTTGAAGACAGTTCTTTATAAGTTTAATAAGGGAAAGGACTTACCTGTGTGATCTGCTAGAATTCATGTTAGAATTTGTTGAAGCAGTTGATCTGGACTGGCATCCTAGTCTGTACAGTCTCAACGCATGGTTGAAGTCACTCACTTGGATGGCCACAAGGTTGTCTATTTCAATCCCTCCCTTAGGATCTGTTTGGATAGAAAGGCTGTATGGAATGTATAAAATTATGTCAGTAAGCACTGCCTTAACACATCTAACAAGTAGAAACTTAAAAGGCCCAGGAGTATTATTCTCCAGTAAGCTTTCATCGTAGTCAAGGCAACAATGAGAGATGCATTTGGCTTAAGCATTTGAGAATCATAGTTGAACATATAGTGAAAATATATGTCTATTGTCTTCTCTAGTGGTCATGGAAAACGAGGTTTTTGTTTTTCAAAGGAAAAGTGGAAACTTGAAGTTGGTCAATGTTACCTTTTGATCTTTCTGTTCATTTAAGACAAATGGTGTCCCATAAAAAGAGTATTGTGCGGAAACAATTTGAATAAGCAAACTTTAGAATGACTTTTCGAAGAGTGCTTAATTGAGAAGAGTTTACTTCATTAACAGTGGATAATTTAGTGCAGGAATAGAACCAATGGTTGAGGAGCTGCAGATTGACAGTGTATGAAAGATCAACCATAATCCTAAAATGACTGGACCAAGAGTTATCATAGATATTGAGAATTGATGTAAACAACAATTTTGTCCAATTACATCATAAAAAGGATGTAAGCCCCGTTACTCATTCTCTTATAGACACATGGTAACCATGTGAGCCAGAACTAGTCTTTACGTTCAGTAGGTTGAGGATTGCAGTCCAGAATTTAGGTATTACACATACATTATTGGCAAGTTTATGAATTTTGACATGCTAGGTTTAGCATATGATTTGATTGAGAGGATCCCACTCCCTAACCTCAATATACAATGAAAAAAAAAAAAGTCAAATAAAGCTGAAGGAACTCAATCAATTATGTCAGTTGCAAATCCATCTTAATACCTTCAGAATGTAATGAAGGGAAGAAGGACCAACTACCCAACTCAAGCTAGCACTTAGGGGAGAAATAAATGATCGATTTGATCTGGAGCAAAAAGTTTACCCCTATTAACCAAATTTTTTCTTCTACTTCATATTTCCATTTTGGGTGTGTGGTAATTGTAGCTAGGTAATTTAATGAAAATCTGGTACCAAATTATCTTGTTTAGATTTCTCTGCAGAAGTGGGCTGCTTATTGGTTGAATATGCAAGAAGAATAGGCTCCAATCTTCTCTACCTTAGATTTCATTTATATACTAATTAAACATATCAAAAGTGAGCATTTAAAATGAAGTTCCTGATGAATGACTGCCTGTAAGTGCATCTCACCATGGGGGCATAGGATCCATTGCTTTTCTTGGCTGAGGGATGAGCAAGTCTTTGAGATTTCCCATGTAAATCTCAAGCATGCTGAAAGTGAACAGAAATGCATGGTTACTGTCCACCGCTTGCTTAAAGAGTGCTTCAATTGCACGGGGCACCACCCCTGGAAAATCTGGAATGCCTTCCTGTGATTTTTTTTTTTAACCAGGAACTGACATTGTCAGACAAAATTAATTTGGAGATAGCATTAATTAATTCAAAGCTACAAAGTGGATTAGTATGTTAAGTCATCAGTGAAGTAGGATATGAACTACAATCTGTATTTTATCAGTCATAATCATGTTTTAAGCTAGAAACGCCAAAGAATTTGTCTGAATATGCTATATAAGTGATAACTTATTTGAGTCACTTCGCAACAGAAAAAAGATAAGCAAGATCAGGGCATGCCATGAGTTTGAGGGCACCAAGTCTTCAGTATTTTGGTGTGTTAAGCCTAAATCATGTGATAGGTAGAGAACAACGACAAGCAAACAGAGGGCTCCTTTGGGGTAGGAGAGACCACAATTGTTTGATAAACTTTCTCGATGAGGATTTCTCTATTGATTGATAGTCCTTAACAACCTCACTAATACATCCAAATCATAAGGGATAAGAGTCCTAAACCAAATACCTATTAAGAGTAAATATATTTAACTTTAATCCCAATCTTAAATATCCTAATCCTACTAAACCTATCTCACCCTAATTTTATCCCTAACACCATTTTTTTTTTTTCCTGAGAGAAAGGGTTGGAGGGGGTAGCCAATTGTAGCTATTCTACCTAGGCGTAATCATGGTAGCGCCCAACCCGCGGGGCGCCACTGAAGGGGCCTAAACAGAGGAAACCGCAGGCGCTCCCTCAAAATCGACCGAGCCATAGTTTAACACCCGCTCTACCAGGGCATCAGTGGGATTCAAGGTGGCTAACACTAATAGGCCAAGGAATTCTCATTGCGAGAGTCGAACTCAGGCTCTAGTGCATGCCCAACCACTTGAAAATTCCTCGAAACCACTAAACTACCACCACGGGTGGTTCCCCTAACACCATGTTGCTTGGCTATGTTATGTGTTAACTTGGAATGACTCCTGAGCATGTTTAGTAATAAGCCCATAATGGCATAAGAAGGTCCTCACCATGGTGAAAGTCTTTCCTGTGCCTGTCTGCCCATATGCAAAAATGCATGCATTGTAGCCATCTAGTGCCGATTTAATGACTGGTTCAACTTCAGAGAAGACTTCATCTGAAAATTGTCATTCTAATTCTTGGTCACAAAACAGATGACTATAATTTATTTTCTATTTACAGATAAGGAATTGATTTGTTTGCTTGTATACATGCTAAGAAGAAGAAATAATATGAGAAAAAGTTTGATATAATTCAAGCACCTTGTGATGAACCTGGTTGGAAAACCTTGTCAAAACTGTAACTTTTACTCTTATTATCTGAAAGCCTTAGAAGAACATTACTTGAATCAAAAGCTACAACAGGTCTAAAATGGCCAAAACTCTCCCCCACTGTGATGGGCCTTATACGACAAAATACACGAATGTTTCCTGCAGTGCAAGTATGATGAACACATTACTGCAATATATATTGGTGTACCCAGCAAAGAAGCTACAAAGATTTTTCAGGTTGAGTGCAACCTATTATCCAATGAACTGAGGACCCTACTTCAATCTAATTTGAACCCTTCTCCAAGATGACTACTCAAAGTTTATGTTTGGAAGAAGGCAATACTCTTCCTTGACTATTTAGCATTGCAAGACCGTACTTTCAGTCTACAAAGTAAAAGATAGTCTCGATTGAAGATGACTAACCTTTCAAGTCCAGAAAATCATTTAGGACCTGCCTTCTCTGAATATTCAGTTGACTTATGTTGGCTGTTAAGGCAGCTAGTTCATCTGTTCACGGGGCAAGAAAAGTGATAGGCACTAGCATAAAAAGTAATTTTGAGAGAAAGTGAAATTTTCACATGCAGGTGCAGGCACACACGTGCACACAGGGATACATCTGCAAGCATGAAAAAGGAAGGATTTACCATTAATCTTTGAGGTTGCACTGCCCAAATCATCATCTTTGTTTCCAAAAGAATCACTTGTCTTAGGGTTTGCTGACTTCAATTCAATGGATGGTCCTTCAGATCGTAGGTTTCTTATTATATCACAAACTGATTTGATCCAGCTGGAAGTAAAATGTGCCTTCCGTCCTAGTAGGGAATTAATTGTTTCTGTAAGGTTCTGAACAGGTTTTCTTGGCTCCATGGTCTTTGTCTTCTTCAGCTGTAATATGTTATAGCAGGTTAGTCTTCCCTCTTCTCCTCTGTCATTTTATCCATTCTGTATGTTGTAACTGTACATAAATCAAACAAATTGATTTGTGGCACTGAAAAATGTGAATGGGCAAATCATGGATATGATATTGTATAATCAATGGATAATTGGATATATTCTAAAATGAATTATGCAACTTAAATCAATAGGGAAACGGTGGAAAGATATTTATCTTTATGATGGAATATGTCTCTCTTCTAAACCATTCTTACAAGATTTTTGTAATGATATGAAAGCTCTATTATCAATACACATGTAACACATACCTCTCATATATTTAGTGCATGGAGCACATCCTCACATCATGACATATGATTTTTTTTTGTTACAAATTTTTTGGTATTATAGCATTGCTTAATGTTTGTAACTGAGGAACAAGTGATTTAAGAAGAGGGATTCACCTTTGATAACCTTTAAAAGTGGGTAAAATGGTATTCAAATAGAATTCATCCTTTAAAGGTTGACAGGGAATGTTGTAGAGATTGTAAAGTGATACCAGGAGAGAGCATAACCACCCAATATAGGTTGATAATACTTTATGTTCATATTAGGAGATGGCGGGAAAAAAAAATAAAGGATGGGGAAATCCAAGAATTACCTGGCAGAACTTGAGGGCGAAGAAGCAAGTTTTGTCTAAGAATAATATGGTTAAAGAAGGCAAATGGGGCTTAGATAAAGATGCTAATAGATTTGGATGAAATGACTACTTTTATTACAATAGTGGCTAAAGAGGTACCTGGAAATGAAGATGATGTGGGCCATCATCCAAAGAAAGTTGGAGATGGAATAAAGAGATTCAGGCAGCAGTTAAGTTAAAAGAGATAGTTATAAAAGTTTAAATAAATGTAGAAACAAGAAGGCTTATGGAAATATACAAAGTGGGGAATAAGGAAGCTAAAAAGGGAGTTCAAAGGGCTAGATTTTTGGCTTATGATGATTCGATGAACAATATAACAAGTAGGGACGATGTCAGGTGAGAGATATTTATAAACTTGCTCAGATGAGAGAAAGGAAAACTAGAAACTTGAATTGCTAAGCATATCAAAGATGAGGACCAAAGAGTATTAGTATACAAAGAAGAGTTTTTTTTTTATTATTAAAAAAAAAATGGAGTTTCTAATGGAAATTATGCAGGGAACCAGGAAGGACTTAATAACCCCATTGAGGATATAAATCCTAAGCTTGTATGAAGAATTAAGATGGTCAAGTAAAGGATGTAATCAGAAAGATGAATATGGGGGAAAAGGCCTTTAGAACTTCTATTGAAGTTTGGAAGTCTTTGGGTGCTTAGGATCAAGGGTGGGGAGAGTGATTGAGCATGCCCACATACAAGAAAAAAGGAGATCCAAAGTTGCAGAAATTATCGTGTGATTAGTATGTGAGTCACACCATGAAATATTTGGGGATCGAGTAATTGAGCATAGGTTAAGACGTGAGCAACAATATTGAAGAATCAATTTGGCTTTATGCCAAGATAACCAAACCGTGGAGGCTTTTTTCTGACCTAGTTGTTCAATGGAGAAATATAGAAAAGTGAGTAAAGATCTTTGTATGGTTTTTATCAACTTCAGTAGAAAAAAGTGTATGATGACCTCACTAATGGTTGAATTTGGAAAGAAAAAGGGTTCCTCTAAGTATATTAATTTGGTCGAGGACAAATATGACAACTTCAGCTAATGTGAAAACTATTGGAAGTATAATTTACATCAATGATCTAAATAAAGTCCTTATCTTTTCAAATTAGTTGTGAATGAATTTACTTGATCAAGACTCAAGATGAGGTTCCATGGTGCATGCTTTTTATGGATGATATCATAAATTTGAATTTCTGCAATTGCAAACTTGACATCTATTATATACAGTAAAGAACAATGATCATCAAATTGGTAGAGATGATGTAGAAAATTTAGTTACTGGCCAACATATGAGGATGGATGGTTGTTTTCTTGCTTAAAAGTTCCTTTTTATTTTGTCTTTTCTTTTTTCGTGCCATAATTGAAGGAAACAAAGAGCTCGCCGTGTTTTTTATTTTTTCCTCTGCAAATAGAACGCAGAGGACATAGAGAAAGAAGTGTGTGTAGGAAGGGTGGCCGGTCTGCTAGAAAACCCACAGTTTGTTAGTTTGCTAAGTCGATCAATCTGTTACAGTTTAGGTTTAGAAGGCATAAAAGAGTTGGTGCAAGAGGAACATCATAAGTCTCTGAGACTGAGAATCAGCAATCAATGGAGACAGAGAAGGAGAGCAAGCTCCATACCATGACAACTCTGCAAAAATAAAGCATTTTATTTGTTTGTAAACAAGCTAAACTAAACCATTAGAGAAGACACAATTATGGTTTTCTTGGTGTGGAAAAGAAGATATAAAAGAAAATGTAACAGTAAGATGGCTGTGTTTCATTTAGTGAAATATTTAGTGAATGAAGCTACCATTAATCTGGATTTCTCCACTTAGCGATTCAAAGCTCCACAGCCGAAATTTGGATGTCTGAATAAGTCGTCCTGGACAATGAAAATGTCAAGTACGCAACAAGGGAGCCCCAGCTAACTTATATCTCACCTAGTCAAAACCTTTGAATGAGCAAATGCCCAATTCAAAGAATTTCGAGTAAAATATTATAAGCATAACTGAAGAAAAAGCAGAGAAACAAAATGTCAGAAGAGCAAGGGATAGAAAGAGAGGTAATTGAAATCTCACAGGTGGGTTCAATGCTGACGAAAGAATTTATGTCTCTGTTCTTGCTATGAAAAAAGGCTATTTCAACACGTAGGGAAAAACCCTGCAAACTTTTTGTTTTTTAAGACATCTATGAAGGCCATGTGAAAGCATCAAGTTGAGCCACATCCTTTTCATATATTTTACAGACAATCATTGTTGGATTCTTGCTTCTTGACAAAACACCTTCCCTCTCACTGCAGCATGTTGGTGAGGGGCCCATTATGAATTGCAGCATGAAGCATTTTCACTCTTCAGGCCGGTGGGTAGAGTGAAAGAGCCTTAAGTTCACTTTCACTGTCCCAGACTAATTGAGCTGCCATTAATGACTTGTATTAGAGCTCACCAACCAGGAGCTTTCCACATTCTCAATCTTCCAATCTCTCTCAGCCTCCTATCTTTAATGGATGATCGAGTATTTTAAGTTTACAAACTACGCCAACATAGACCAATCAATGGACCTAAGAAAATTCGGTTCCATCTTACGATGATGACCCCAACAACAAGAAAAAAAGAAAAAAGAAAAAAATAAGTTATGATCCAACTTCCTTTTGGATTAATAATATGTACTTGCTTTTGATCTCGTACTATGAATATCATTACATTTGTGGGGTCACAATTTTTATATCTTCTTGAAACCAAAATAAACCGTCTCCTTAATTAAGTTATACCAAATGTTCACTAAACTTCTTTTTCTTTTTTTTCTTTTTTTTGGTCCTTTTCTCTAGTTATGTCTTTAATTAAGTTAAAAGACATACTAAATGTTCACTAAACTTTTTTTTTTTTTTGGGTCCTTTTCTCTAGCTAGGCATACAATTTCGGCGTTGAGGATGCAGATTTTGGTTAATCATGAACCTTAATTTTCCCCCTTCAGAAAAAAAAAAAACAAACAAACAAACAAAAAACAAAAAACAAAAAAAAAGATATTACAATAATGAATATACTAAAGTTGCCAAAAACTGTGAAAGCCTTGCTGATCAACATGAAGATGGTTAATTGATTATTACTAGGAGTAATGGAGAGTAGTTTAAGAGGGAAAAAAAAGAACAGGAGAGGAGGGCTTTTGGGCTGCTGATCTCCATGTAAAGTAGGGTAACATTAGAAATTCTCAAGTGCCTCCATGCATGAAGAACGGGCGCAACTTCCTCAACCCCATAAGTCCGATATTCAAAGTTGGAATCTTGTATTACTTGAGTTAATCACTTTAGACACGTTTAAGTTATGAAAAATTACTTGAGAAAAAAAAATGAACATTTAGTGAAGGATTCATTTTATGGTTCTCAACCCCAAAAATAGCGTTACAGTTCCTTCAATAAGACAAGGGCCATTTGCTTGGTGGGCAGGACTTGGGACATTTACTGGTTGCTGGATGGTGGGGATCAGTGCCATTTATTAATTTGATCCTCTTTTTTGGTTGGCATGACTCCGGCCATTTAACTAATTATAGGCCCTCACTCATTAATTCTAGCTAGGCGGAAAAATTAAGGTTGGGACTTGGGAGTTAGGATGATTAACAATTTTTGTGTTTGTTGTTGGTGAAGACCGATGGGGCCACCGGCCATGGTGGTAAAGCCTACAAGAAAGGAACAGCCTCCCACTCCTTACAATATCGTAGTTATGTGGTTGGTGCTACTCACCCAAATCCTTTTTTTCTTTTTTTTACTCAACGCTAAAAAGGGCTCTGCGGTTGATGGAAACCACCTTTTTAGGCTCATCGGACTGAATGTTTTTAATTTGTTCTGCTGTAACTTAATTAGTCCGATATGGAAAAATAATTCCACAATCATGGGAGTTTATCCTGTGAAGGATATATAGGACTGAGATTCATTTGTAAACCATTTTAAAGATAGAAACAAAATAGTTAAAGATTGTAACAATTCTACTTAATTTGAACTTAATTAATGAAAAGAGAAATGCTTCTTAATTATCTTGATTGCGTGCAAATTATAAATTCCTTCTTAAGGTAAGGAAACTACTACGGATAATGCTAGCTTGAGCAAGAGGTCAACGAAGCAGTAAGTAAAAGAGCTACATCAACGGTTTTTTTTTTTTTTTCTAAAAGGCAGCTCCATCCATCAACAGTTCACAATAGCTTTCTCGCTTTCAAATGTCCATTAAATTTACTTCTCTTTGTTCCATCAAGTTCTTTTCGCATATATGTAATTAATGTACCCTCGATCGAGTTAATTACCACCTTGTTAGCCAGCAGTCAAATATTAAGCCTGATCTCTCTACTTACCTTTATCTCATATATTTTCCTTTTCATGATATTTAATTTATCAATTACTTTGATTCTATTTTTTTGAAGCGTAACGGTGATCTTAACGACGTCGTTGATCATCACCCTAAACCCTACTCAAAGTTTGGGCTCTACCTCTCTTTCTCTCGAACCTGGCTTAGCGGTCAAACCATAATTAAGAGCATGATACGTGTAATCGGCCCAAAATCCCTTTCAACAACTACGTTCTTCACTTCTTCCAGATTTCCAACTTGTAGTTTCTGATGATCAATCTAGCTAATTCATATGCTTAAGTCTACTTTTCCAACTTTTTCATCCAACTTCTATCCAACTCAAGTGTAAAAAGATTTTAAATTTTTTTTTCTATTTTTTTTTTAAAAAAAATACAAGAAGAGTTGGATGCTTGGGTTGGACACCAAGCATCCCTCTATATAAATACTGACAGATTGTAAATGCATGGCAGATATTTATAAAAATAAATAAAATAAATAAATAATAAATGCATGGCAGATGCTACGTCTCGCGCAAACATGAAACATAGATGGTTACGTACCCTCGGTTATATATATATAGCCTATAGGCATGCATATATATAGCCACTCTCAGCCTAGCTGCACTCTTATCTCAGAAAGCATTGAGTTAGGTTGTGAAAATTGCTTGCAATTAGAACTGCATGCTTCCGCAGAATTTCGATCAAGGGTACGTATTGAAAATCTCGTGTTACTTAGCATGCTAAAACCCAGACTTTTCTTCTCGCCTATATAATAATAGTTAATAGTGAAGAGAGAGATTGGAGACTATATATACATGGAAGGTTGATTATCAATACATATGCAATCATGGCGAGACAAAAAATTTAGGATTTTTTATTACAATTTTGCCATGCAAAATGGCCTAACTGGACCCTCTCCATTTCCTTTGAAATGGAGAGGATCCTTTTTCAAAAAATTTAGGTGGGGAAAAACTAGAAAAAAAAAAATGGATTAAAAAATTAATTTTTAAGGGTAAATATGAGGACAAAATTTAAAAACTTTGGGGGCTATACTGCCGCCCACCGATACACCTAGTTCCACCCATGTATGCAATATATATGTTGATACAGTGACCACACACGTTAAGTTCTCGATACTAGAGTCCTACAAGAGAACCAAAGGTCAAAGTAGCACATCCATAGTGACAACAAAACCACCTTCAATGCCTAAGTGAAAAATATAGGAACCAGAGTAGGAAGAGTTGGATATGCGTAAAACAACAATGAGATAGTGTATATCTTATAATTTACATGAATCGCCTATTTTCCTCTCACCTTTTGTAGAGTCTGTGCGCAATATCGAATAGGTAAGCATGCTAAATAAGGAAGGTGTTGTCGGCCAGGAAATTACCTATATATTGAATATGCCGATTTTGTTTTCCATACCTTTTCAGGGTCGCCAACCTTATTTCCTTGATGGGCGAGTTTACAATGGGCAAGTTCTTTATTCTCGTTGCTGAATTTCCATGGGGGAGGATAGACAGTCGTTGCCTTCCCTTTTTGGTGATTATTTGCCTTGATTGCTTTCTTTTACTATGATTTCATGCCTAACTAGTTATTACTAGGTCAAATATTCATTCCTTATTTAGCTTATTTCCGTTCGAAGTTTAGTTTTTAAAAAATGATTCATGAAGTATAAAATGTTGAAATGTTTTGATGTAATTTTTTGGGGGGATTTTAAAAAACTAAAACACAACCCTTTGTCAAACGGTGTCGGAGTGTTTACTTATCCTTAATTGGGAGCCAAAAAGGTGACGACTAGTATTAGTAATGGGCGTGTGTGATGTGGCACTTTGGGAGCCAATGGAGTCGAATATTCTTGAGGGCTACGTCATGATGGTTTGCGCTGAGGCATGACCTGTTGTCAGACAATGTCATATGGCATGGATTTTGGGAATAAGGATTCAACATTTGGATCTATACAAGGACGACGCATGGAAGGAGATGGGGGTCTATTATGCCTCCTCGAACCTTGAGTAATTCATCTGTACTTGAACTTGTATTAGAGCACTAGCAACAGCTTCTCTTAAAGTTTTTTTTAATGTAAGGAACCAAACTACTTTTTGCTTCCCTATTCAAATAACCTCCACAACAGCTTCCCTTATCATTTTTTTATACCATTTAAATATTATTCAAATTAAATGTTAAGGAAAGAGAGAAGAAAGAGAAAGCCATTTAAAAATTGTTTAAAATAAATGATAGAGGAAAGAGAAAGTCTTTTATATTAAAATAATGTTAAGATAACCACTTTTAATTCCCTAGATAAAATGAACAACTTTTGATTTCCTTGATATTTCTATAGTTTAGGAAACACTAAGGGAAGCTATTGCAATGATTTTTTTGAGTTTTTTAACAATTTCCTCTACACTAGGGAAGGGAATAGGATTTAAGAGAAGCTGTTATTAATGCTCTTATTTTGCCTTTTTGAAGCTTTTGCCTTTGCTCACCTGCTCTCCTTCCTATTTTCCAAATCTATCTTATTCTAAAGAGCATAATCTGCTATGGCTCGTGGGTGGTGCTCACTGCAGTAGGGACGGTAGCTTCGTTGGCCGGGCAGGGTGTTCCATGGGTGAGGTAGTTTTTTGCCACCTAGCGTCTCCGTGTAGTATGTTCGAATCTAGGGCGCTTGCAATCAACCACTCGATATGCATGGGCCTTCCCAGCTTGGTCCTAGCTTTCCATCAGCAGGTTCTTGGTGGTCAAAGTTACTTTGCGCAATACCATATCTCCAATTTTGTTAAACTTTATGGTCTCAACTTTCCCAACATACAGTAGGAGTCCGACTATATATATGTACCCCCTATGTGTGAAGGGCCACAAACAAAGAGGAAAATATTGGACCTCAAAATCAATTAAGTATAGCCTTGGCTTAAGTGGAAGGCTAGGCCACTATCCTGATGAGCTCAACTCCTTCAAATGCAAGGGGAAGGTTGGGCCTTTGTCCGGACGAACTCAACTCCTTCAATTTTGAGCCAATTATCCTGCTCGAGAGGCACCACCTTGAGAGGTCGGGCAATAATATTGGACTCGGGAGCAGAGACCCCAAGTCTAGATACTATCTTCAGGGGGGTGTTGGGGGAATAACGGTAACATAAAGGTACATTTTGTCACTTCCATATGGGAAGATCATGAACACCCCTTCACCGAGTCGATTGTCTCTGTGAGCCATTTCAGCAAAAAAATAAAGGAGATAAGCTTGGTTAAAACAAAGAAGAATTTGTCCAGTTCATTATCTTGGGGTTTTTTTCCAGTTCGTTATCTTGCTGTAGTAGTTGCAGATGAAGGAAAGTTTTTTTCCAGTTCGTTATCTTGAGGTTCCCCTCATCTCTACTAAACTCTCTTCAGCTGATTGTCTAGTGTTGCTAGCCAAGATTACCAATCGGATTGATTCTTGGCTTTCAAAGATATGTCCTATGCAAGGAGGCTACAGCTTGTCTCTACCATCCTATATAGTTACAAGTTTTTTGAACTGGAATTTTCATTCTTTCTAAGAAGATCCTTAAGGCGTGCCATTGAACATAAATTTAATCATTTCTTGTGGAATGGTAAGGATGTTTGTGCTGCAAAGGCTAAAGTGGCTTGAACTGAAGTTTGTTATCTTAAGAAAGAGGGAGGTTTGGGTTTGAAGAGTTTGGAGACTTTGAATGATTCCTCTATGTTGAGACATGTGTAGAGTATCTTTACTCGTTCAGGCTCTCTATGGGTTGCTTGGATTCATGAATACTTTTTAAAGGGGAGAAGCTTTTGGAATATTAGCACTCCTCAAAATTGTTCTTGGAACTGGAGGAAGCTTCTTAAGCTGAGAAGCATTGCAAAGAATTTCCTCAAGTTTGAGGTTAGGGATGGTCATAGCATTCACTTGTGGCTGGACACTTGGCACCCTGTTGGGAATCTTTTTGAGAAGTATGGCTACCTGGCTATCTATGATGCCCAAAGTAGGAAGGAAGCTCGTCTCTCTACTGTTTTCATCAATGGTAGTTGGTGTTGGAGACCTACACGATCTAATGCTCTTGTGGAAATACAGAGCGGAGTTCCTGAGGTCCTTATTGAAGATTGTGATACTCCCTTATGGTCTGCTTCAAAGTCAGGCACTTATGTGAGCTCTGAGACATGGGAAGTGCTTTGTAGTAAGCATCATGTGGTGGACTAGTGGCTTCTTGTCTGGCATGCCTATGCAATCCCCAAGCAGGCTTTTTTTCTGTGGCTAGTCATGCATGATAGCCTCACTACAAGTGAAAGGTTGGCAAAATGGGGTTATAAGGGTGATGTTCTCTACCTGTTTTGCCGCAATAGACTAGAGAGCCGTAACCATCTTTTCTTTGAATGCAACCTTAGTTCCCGTTTGTGGAAATCTGGAATGGCCCGATGTAATATTGTTGATCCCCCTTCTTTCTGAGAGGATGTCCTTCGTCTAGGGTGCAGCAATTGGAAGAAAAAGGCTTTGTTGGATACTCAGTGCCTTCTAGTTTTGAGTTCCACGATCTACAATTTATGACGTGCTCGGAATGAAATTAAACACAGTGGCCAACCAAAAACAGAGGAGCAGATTCTTAAGGCTATCTTTTGGGAAGTGCGCTCCAAGATCTTGGGCAAGGGCAAATTCCATATGAGCATAGAGAATCTTTTCCTTTGTCATGCTTGGAACCTTCCTGCAGATTTACTTGTTTAAATTGATGTTGTTTTTTATTTCTGCAATTGGGTATGTTCAGGTGGTTTCGTTTTGTAGTTTGGTCTGAGTCTGTTGCTCTATTTCAGACCTGTGTGTTTTGTGGTTTTCAGCTGTTTTGCTGAATGCTTGTATCTTGGTTTTGTTGAATGAAATCTTGCTTATTCATCAAAAAAACAAAAACAAAGAAGAATCAAGAGATATTCTAGGCTTGAAGCGAAGTCGAAAGAGGCAAAGTCGAAAGGCATTCATTTGAAAAGGAAGGATTGAACGACAAAGGATTGCCGGCCCTTTTAAAGCATGCACCCTCAAAATCCCAAATCTTCATTTTTGAAATTAGAACCGACAACGACTCATATTCGATCGTCCACAGTGAGACCAACCACATCTTTTATTGGCTTAAACATCGGATGCAATATCCCTCCCTGCCACACCCGGCAACCAAATCTTTTAGTAGGATTTCTTGACCTGAAGTCTTGTGTGCGATTTAGTTTGTGTATGTGGTACGTTAAAAACTATTTCCTGTTAGATAAGAACTCCAGAATAACTCTACTACATAACAACCATGTAAAATGTAATCTATTAGGTGGCTTAAAACAAAAGTCAATTACAAAGTGAGGAAAGGAAAGGAAAGAAAAGAAGAGTATCAGGAGAGAGAAGGTTTAATTAATTATTGAAGACGCCACGCCAAGCAGATTAATTACAGTTCCAATGGCTGTGCAGATAAAATGTAGGGTGATGATATATATATATATATATGCTAGGGCCAAAATTGCTTTTGGACTGTCCTATCCATACAAAACCTTCAGCAGCAAAAGATCAATTTCCAAAGGCTTGTAACATAATATCAAACACCTATATATATATATATATGAAAATGCGAAATATACTTGGGTCACTAACAGGTACATATATAATCTATAGGGTAAAAGGGTCGTTCCTGCTAGTTGCAGTATGCATTAGATTACAAGGATATATATATGGTGAATGAAGCCTAACAGCTTCCATTTTGTTGAAGGGTATTACTGCCACTGATGCAGTGCAGATGGCATCACGGCATGCAGTAGAGCTAATGGTTACAAGTTCCCCGGCCCGATGAAGAAGACCCAAACATGATCAGATAAGGACAAAATTTTCTTCCAAATTGGGTTGAACGAATTTCCTTCAACCTAGTCTGTAAAAATAACATATGTCCATTTTTTTAATAACATGTGAGATGCACGTGGTGTTTTAATAAAAGTTGTTTCAACTTTATTCCTATTATTAAAAAAACATATACATCTCACATGTTAAAGTGACACATGTCATTTTTTTAGATTAGGTTGAAGGAAATTCCTCCAACCCAGTTTGAAGGAAAACTCTGTCCATCATATAATACAATTTCTTGTGTTAATTTATTGATCGATCTTTAGATATTTGTAAGAACATTTATTAATTTATATATATTGAACAAGTCATACTACGCCTGGAAAATTGATACGACACTAGTGGCCAGAAAGGAGGAAAAGGAAAAGTTGTTGAACGTACTAGGCATCAATCCACCAGTAATATGTATATATATATATACCTCTTTAATGCACTAGTGCTGGAGAAAGCTTCTTCTTGTTGATAAATGATAAGTAATGACTGTAATGTGATCACCAAAGGCCTGGCATGCGGAGAAGAAAGAAACATGTAGCCAACGACAACTTGCCGACTTGGTTGATCGATCGGTTTTTGGATCAGTAGTACTACTTGAATTATAAAGAGGAAACAAACTAGCTAGCCAGCAAGAGTCGGCAAGTCATTCTTGGCTGCATAATACTTTCTACGCCATACATGCGAGGCTGTAGATGAGAGAGAGGCCAGTACTGGTCGGAAAGAAAGCAAGCTCATGAGGCTTATATATAGTATATATGCAAAATTATAGGAAGGTGAAAAAAACGGATGAAATTAATAATTTTATTTGCTTAATATATATATATATAACTGCAATGTGATGCATTTATCTTCAATCGAGGAGGTGATGAGGTCATCCCACATGGATCCATGTATGGCCCATGCAGCTAGAAGAATATTGTGGATCGGAATAAGGGATAAGGTTCTTCCCCATGCCCACTCGCTCGATACAACTTGCAAAGCCAAAGGTATCATGATTTAAAGTCATTCTAATTAAGATAGATTAATGCCCCATCTGCATGCAATGGGAGGCTGAAGATAATATGTTTGAAGGAAATTATGTGCATGTGTCAATTGACTGATCAAGAAGATAAGCTACTAATTAATTTCATTCTATTCTATATATATATTGTGAACATAAGCTCATGAGTTGCACCAACACAACACAAGAAAAAAGAAAGACGTTAATTAATTTGCTCATGAATTGTTCGCCACCACCAGACTACTAATCTAATTAGTTAATGATTTTAACATTTACAAGATAGTGAAAGAAATAATAGTATCAACAGAGGAATGATTATAATTTGAACTACTTTCAATGCCTATATTTTTAGCAGTACTGCAGAAATTATAAGAATTCACGTGCACCTCTCTCTAGTAAATTTAGAAACATACAAGGTGCAGCTAGCACTGGTGAATGCAAAGATATGTTAAAATCTAGGGAAGAGAGATCTAGGACTCAAAAATCAAGGCCTGAAGGTAAATTTTCATGTGATATATGGCTCTTTTGCCTTTTTTTAACACTCACTCCAGTAACAAATATGATTCCTTTATTTATCTCTCTGCCTCTGGTGCCAGCAGACAGCAGTACAAAGGCCCATGTTCTTTTACTCTGCAACCATCTTCTCCTTTTAATTCCACAACTCTCTTTCTTTTCCCTGTCACACAAACACCCATGAACGGTAAATAAATAGGATATATAGAGCACAGCAGAGAAGTAATTAAACCGTCAGCCTGGGAAGTGCCTTGAATTGATGGGGCTAACGCATTTGCCCCTTATCCTAAACGTGGGGGCCTCACAAGGTGTCTGTGAACGCAGCAGACACCGAAAGCGAAAGCATACTGTAAAGTAGATAAGAGGAGCAGTGATAGACCTCCG
>FXXK01000801.1:186665-294225 GCA_900184695.1 Betula pendula | reverse complement strand
AATTTTTATTTAAAGCTGAAGACACATTAGGAGTCTAGGCCTCTTATCAAACCAATAGTCTCACCACTTCCAAAGAAGCAATATATATGTATATGGAGAGCCCCTATGATCCGGACCATCCGTAGAAATTATAGCCACCAATAAAATGTTAACACCTCAACAAAAAGTATAATCTCATCTTTTAATACCCTACACATGCATACACCGGATCAACACCCTTAAACCACTGGCTTCACCTACCTACCTCCGCCGCACGACAACCCCAAAACCACCGCGGTTGGCAGCAGACGCTCAACGCACGGCTAGAAAAGTTCGAGGTTGGCAGCAAGCCGCTGGGGACGCGGCCAGCACACAGCTAGATCGTGGCTGCGTGGCCAAATTTGGCCATACAGCCTAGTCTGGACGCTAGCGACGTGGCCAGGGCCAAACCAGGCCGCTGCCGACCGCGAGATCTTCCTCACTCAGATGTCGTCATCGAGCTCTGCAATAGGAGTACCGGAAGAGGAGCGACTGGTGGAGCCAGGATCGGCAGAGGCGGCGGAGTCGATGGAGTCGGGTTCGATCGGAGAGGTGTGGTTGAGGAGGATGTTGCAAAACTCGTCCTCAAGCCGAGCCATGGCAATTTGGATGGTCGAGTTGGCCTTGTTACAGCTGCTGCTACTCGTCGCCGGAGACAGATGCGGACGATAGTAACTATTGGATTTCATCGACGGCCTGCAAGTAGCGATCAACCTCATCTCCAGCAGCCAAACCGGGCCACGTGTTGTGGTTCGCCGCCACCATCGAACTTTTCTGACCGCGCGTTGAGCGTCTGCCGCCAAGCGCAGTGGCTTTGGAGGCGGTGTGCGGTGGAGGTAGCGAATCTGGTGGTTTAAGGGTGTTATCCAGTGTATGTATGTGTAGAGTATTTGAGGGTGAGATTATGCTTTTTGTTGAGATGTCAATATTTTATTGGTAACTGTAAAACCTATCTTTTACAGATGGTCCGATTTAAAGATTTTCCCATGTATATGTATGTCTCTTATCTCTATGTGAAACCATGCATGCATGTTTAAAATTTTAGTAGTTCAAAATTATATACAGTAAATTTTCTAATTGCCACTCCTTTTTTTTTTTAACCATGTTCTTCTCAAACTTTAAAATTTTATAATATGGGATTTTAATTTATCAGTTCCTTTCAATCATTCCTTACCATTTGATTTTTTTCGTTAACTTCAATAGCTAGCATATAAAATGTATGTTCTACTCCTACAAAATTTTTAAAAATACAATTATGCCTTTAGTTTTTTTTAAAAAAAAAAAATTAATACAAGAACTAGAAAAAAAAATTTGAAAAAGAAAACAACCCATGGCGATTGGCGACGCCGTAGGTTGCTGTCCACGGCCATTGTTTTTTTTTATTATTTTTAATTTTTAATTTTTAAAGGGGTATTCCGGTCATTTTCATTTCTTCCTTTAGAATTTGACAAACAAACAAAAAAATCCGAATAGAGAGGATGATTGAAAGGAATTGATGATTGAGAACTCAATGTTACAAATTTTTGAAATTTGGGAAAAACATTAAAAAAAAATGTGATAGTTTTTTTTTTTTTGAAGTGAAAATGTGATAGTTTAGAGATAAGTAAAGTTTCTCTTTTATATATATATATATATACACGCACACAACATTAATCATGGTACACAGGCTTGAAATGATGTTAGATGGATCTCATCCACTAAAGAAAAGTCAAGTTATTTATACGAACAGAGTAGTTACAACGACAAAATGAAAAGGCAAGACTAAATTCTATTTTGGTACATATGATTTAGACCATTATCAAATAGTCACTTAAGTTTTTAAGAAGTAGTTCAATCAGTTAGCACCATGCCTAATGAAGTGGAGGTTATTAGTTCGAATTTCCCTCTTTCCTCTCTTCCTCTCCTTGTGCGGATATGTAGGAAAAAAAAAATGTTACTTAAGTTTCAAAACTTATCATAAGTGGTACTTGGGACACGTTTGGTACGTGGAATGGTTATTCCAAGGAATAACCTTTATTAAGAAGGGAAAGAATAAAATAGATTAGCTTTAGAATAACTATTCCGATAGCAATGAAGGAATGACTATTTTTTCAATTGATGGAATAGCTATTCCTCTCCAATTTGAGAAGAATGACTATTCCATCAATTGAAAGAATAGTTATTTCTTCATGACCATGAAGATGACTATTATAATGCTAATCTATTTTACTCCTTCCATTCTTAATAAAGGTTATTCCAAGGAATAGCCATTCCGCGTACCAAACATAACCTTGGAGTTTTCTAATTATAGGAATTAGTCCTTCATCTATATTCCGTCCAAAACTTAACTGCAAGCTAAGACCTCTCAAAATCCGACAAATTTTCTTTGTGCCACATCATTTATCCTAGTCAGCAAGACTTAATCCACATGCATCAGTTACACATCACTTGACATGTGTTGTGTATTCATAAAATTCCTCATCATGGCACATCAGAATTACATTTATCCCCTAAAACAAATATTTACCCTAATTTGTAAATCCTTCTTTTCCCTTTCTCCCCCAAATCGCACGAACGCTAAAGCTCATAAGAAAAACTTGGATATTCATCCATAAAGCTCTTGATGAGGTACCTGTCTGATGTGTCCTTAATAGTCATTATCACCCTGTACCATTAGCTTCTCTGATAAGGCGGAACGTGATTTTATATTGAAAGATATGGGCATTACACATTATCGACCGCTACCAGCTCCAGGCAACGTTTCTTCCGCAAAATCTCACAGATCTTCTGTTCCAACCCTTTTTTGATAGATTGCATATCAGTGATCTGTTGCCAAATGCTCTGGAAGGCATTGGACTCGGGCAGAGATCAACAAGAATTTTGAGTAAACAATATTATCATGCCGTATTTCCTTCTTCATAATAGGGATAACCCTTCATTGGAAACTTGCCTATATCAAAACATTTAAGAAAAAAAAAAAAAAAGGCCCTACACCTCGAGGGCGAGTATTTTTATAAGCTAAGGTAGGCTATAAATGGCAGCAGTCCAGGCAGATAACAATAAAAGCAATTCAAAATTACGCGTTGAAACTTTTTGATAGGAAGAAAACAAAAAAGAATGAGAACTTTCATGTGCTCATTATTTCCAATACAAAGATTAAATACTTAGGCTGGAGCAATAGAAAAAAATGCAAGCATCCTCGAAACACTAGTTCATATTTTTCGTTGGCCTATCCAATAAAAGTTGCCAAAATCTTTTAGAATGAAATCCAACACTGGCCCACGCGGCTGTAAAGGCATTTTGTTCCCTTCTACTCAAAAGCGGGAGAGGGAACCCTACTTCAGAAACACGCCAAGCTTAACCCAAAATGAACATTATAGATGACAATAAAATACATGATTCTCAAAAAAAAAAAAGTTACATGATTCTAGATTATTTCCAACATTATATAATGCCCGTGAGCAAGTGAATTACAAGCTAACATCCCTGCCCGCTGCAACTTTGTATCAAACAACTACATTTACCAATGCCTCAGAGAAGACCCAGCTCCAGAACAAATAAATCAAGTCTCCTGGGGTGTCTCAAATCTTGTTGGAGTGTCAATGCCCATCATACAGCAAAGACCTGATATTAAGATTATAAGCAAAACAATGCCCTGAAGCATTGGGGAAGCAACAATGTTAGAAAGTACTTTACAGAAGTCATTGTGTAAAGTAGAACCAATGAAATCCTACATACTCATAACAGTGTAAAATACCCTTCAAGCCATAAAACCTAAAAAGGAAGGGAAAGAAGAAAAGGAGCGCTGGGGGTGTTGTTGTACAGCAAAGAACATCGTCAGATTTTTAGGCTAAGAAATGAACATATATACTTCATTCATATGACAATAATGCAAAATGATTACTAGTCAGCCTCATGCTCTTGAATGTTTGTGTATCTTAACATATAATTTGATAATGCTATTATTTTTAACTCATTTGCCTGAGAAATGTCAGACTCTGCAAATAAGGTCAGAAGATCTGCAATCAATTAAAATTAAGGAAAAAATATAAAAAAGCCCCATGTACTACCAGCTGAATTTAAAAAAGCCTCCTGAATTGACAAGTAGTAGATGTCGACCCCTCAAACTACCAATATATGATAAAAAAAAATAAATTAAAAAAAAACCATTTTCAAAAAAAAATTCCAAAATACCCTTAATTTCTTAAAAAAATTTAAAAAATAATAAAATAAAATAAACTTATCAGTTTTTTTTTTAAATAAATAAAAAAGAAAGTGGGTGGCCGATCCACCCCATGGGGTGGATCGCCCCCCCAAACCATGGAGGGTGGCCCCGGCCACCCCATGCTAAGGGGGTGGTTGTGAGCCCCGCCCCCCTCCCCCCCCCAATTTTTTCCCAAAATACCCTAATTTCTTAAAAAATTTAAAAAAAATAAAATAAAATAAACTTATCAATTTTTTTTTAATAAAAATAAAAAAGAAAGTGGGGTGCCGATCCACCCCATGGGGTGGATCGGCCACCCCCAAAGCCATGGAGGGTGACTCCCGCCACCCCATGCTAAGGGGGATGGTTTGCGAGCCCCCCCTCCCCCAAGCCATGGGGGTGCCGTGAGCCCCCCCAAACAGTATTTAGGGTCTCGCAGCCACCCCCAACCAGCTTTGGGCTTCGCGCCCACCTCCAGGCCAGGGGGTGACCGAACACCCCCCACAAATCTATGGGGTGGTTCATGAGCCACACCCAACCCTTAGGGTTTGCCAATCCACCCCCATGTGGTGGTCGACCACCCCAAGGTTTTCTTTTTTTTTTAAGAAACTCAAGATATTTTAGGAAAAAGAAATTGAAAATGGGTCTTTTTATCACATATTGGCAGTTTAAGGGGTCTGCATCTACCACTTGTCATTTCAGGGAATTTTTTTAAATTCGGCTAGCAGTACTGGAGACTTTTTTATATTTTCCCTAAAATTAAAGTTCAGTTAAATGACTAGAAAATAACTGCAGAAGCAGCAGCAGCAGCAACTAACAAGGCTATCATTTACAACAGTGCCTGCTGCTGCCTGCTCCTGCAATTTGTGGTTAAGTAAACAAGATAGTTAACAATATTAGTTCAACAAAAAATTACTATACAATTTCAACCATTTTTTCATAAAAAAAAAAACTTGCATTGAAAATACTTATAAGCTATAACTAAGGGTGTTATAGTACTTCATACATAACCAAATGGTCAAAGAAAGTTTCCTTTAAAAGTAAGGGCACATTTGCTACACGGAATGATTATTCCTTAATAATAAATGAGTATTACTGAAAATATAAAGATTGGAATAGAATAACCATTCATATTCGTTTGTTTGATGATAACACAATGCTCTCCACTAGAGTTGAACCAAAATTTCTTAAAATACCCAAGATTATAATATATATATATATAATATAATATAATATATATATATATATATATCTTATGGGTGGCCGGCCACTCCTTAACAAAACACCGACAGTTGACAAGACCACCCCCCATGAGCATCGGGGGTGGCCGCAACCACCCCCGACTGCTATCGATGATGGTCAAGGTTACCCCCGACGATACTTGGGGGTAGCCGCAACAAACCCCAAAGTCCCTCAAGGGTCCACCACGATGGTATACTCTATTCCTCTAGGAATAGCTATTCCTCATTTTTCTTCCTCTATTTAGGAGAATAGTTATTCCCATGTTATTCCAAGGAATGATGTGCAACCAAACAAACGAATGACTATTCCAAGAGTCTATTCCGCATACCAAACATGCCCTAAAATAGGAGCCACAATTTTTTTGAAATGTTACTGTTCACATATTCAACATAAGAAATGCCTTCATGCTTTAATTAGTATATGCACACTTTCCTTATGTATTTGGGCAAGTATTTACAAATGCAACCAATAGGTCAATTATCCACGAACTCTCCCTCCACACTCTTTTTTTTTTTTTTTGGGGGGGGGGGGGGGGGAAGGGGGTTGGGTTGTTGAACCAAATGCCTTTATGTGAGTGAGGTTCATTGCCCATATTTTTTTGCTTACACGAGTTCTGGTATTGCTGGAATCCTATAATATATCACATGTTCCCTACTCCAGAGAAAGGAAAGGCAAACAGCAAAAAAGAGGATGATGGCTACATTGTATTCGTCACATACCTTAAATGCCATATGGATATTGTGATGTTCAGGTAATTTTATCCAATTTAAACTTTTTCCATGTTTGCATAGAGAATATGTGAAACAAAAAGCAGGAGCAGCCTAAACCATCATGCTTGTGATATGTTGTCAAAGAGGGAGGTAATAGGTCATGTGCAAGGACAAAAGTGAAGAAGTTCACACAAATTAAAGATCAAACAAAAGCACCATCATATCAAAATCTTATAAAAAATGGATAAGACAGCAACTTACAACTAGAAGTCCCTCCAGAAGAGATGATTTAAACTGGCAAACTCCATCACAGATTGTAGAACTGGCTGATCCATTTCCTGAGGCCCCTTCAGCAAGAAACCTTCCCAGTTCCTGATAAGGATACTGAATTGACCTGAAGGGATCTGAAACATAGAGAGCTGCATATTTTGCCCCAGACTGCTCCACAGAATTGATCAGCTCAGAGAAAACCTCACCTGCAGATTTTATTATAACATCCAAATGAATCCATGAGACTCACTTGACATATGACATAGATCAAACAATTCAATTACTAATACTCTCACACCCATCAAAAACAATTTTAACTCAACATACTTTCATATTGTGGTTGGTCATGTTCTTTCGAGGTATGAGACCCTCCATGGCAGAACACAACCAAATTTGCTTGCCCCTTTGGCCTCTTTCCAGTCCTTGAAACCAGATAATCCTGTTCATATTATGGGTTATAAACAGCATCAAATCGTTGTCATAGACCCCAAAATTTCAAAATGTCAAATATCATCAAGTTGATTTACATGTACTGAGCGCAGGTCTGCAAGTTTTTGAAACTTTTCACCCTTTACAGAACATGAATCCAGGAAAGCAACATCACTGATTCCTAAACCATGCCCACACGTTTCTGTAAACCCTGAAACCAACAAATTTTCCATTGTCTCCTCCTCTGATGCAGCAACATATGGGAAAGCCATGGAAAAATTAGATCTTGTGAAAGAGACCTGTTCACATGGAATGCTAACCATTAATAAAACTTGGAGGTTTTATGCAATTTATGGGAACCCTGAGTCGTAAATTTCTAATAACAATACTGGTAAATGCAGTTGGGCAAACACTACTTTCCTTGAGCAAGTCTACAAGAGCTGGGTCTGCATGTTTGCTAGCTGAAATATCGGAAGATTGCAACTGCAGAAAGCAAAGGCAACATCATTAAATCACCTCTGTATGTTTCAGAAAGTTAAGCTTTATCAGCACAAAGTATTACATGGGCTCTTAACCCTCTTTATTCATGGAAAATACAAGAGATAAATCCTTTAAAATAAAATATTCTCAAATGTGTTGGAAGGAAGCCAATTTTAGAAGTCTTCCTCCCTTCCCCTCTTTCTTTCAAAGATATAAAATGAGCCGACATTGTTAATCCTCGGCAAACAATTGAAAATATATTCCTAGAAAGCATGTGTTGGAATAATTTTTTTTTAATTAGTAATCAAGATATTATTAAAAGCGTAAGACGCCTCCAAGTACAGAGAGTGTAAACAAGATAAACCACTTAGCTAGTAGGAGTAAAAAGAACAAAAAAATCATAATAACTAATCACCAAAGGAGAAACAAAAACAATTATCCAAAGATACAAGGTGTTGAAAAATAAAGACTTAAACTTCTTCTAAAATCTTCTCATAGTCCTCAAAATTTATGTCATTATTTTTCTTCTAAAAACACCACAAAAGGCACAAAAGCACTATCTTCCACACAGTAGTATTCCGAATGCTACTGACAATCCACCAATAAGCATAAGGATACAAGGCATTAAAAAAAAAAATGATATGTAATGTAATTCAAAGGGCAGAGGGGCGCAGAAAAGGAAGAACATAATGCTAAAAACTCAAAAAAATTAGAAACATGCGTAGTATCTCATGCCACTCTCTATATATACAGGGTTTATAGCATCATCTTCTTCAATTCTAGCAATCCATTCTCACGGTCATCAAAGCTCCT
This sequence comes from Betula pendula, assembly GCA_900184695.1. Taxonomy (NCBI): domain Eukaryota; kingdom Viridiplantae; phylum Streptophyta; class Magnoliopsida; order Fagales; family Betulaceae; genus Betula; species Betula pendula. Next base: position 286,080 of record FXXK01000801.1, on the reverse strand, counting down.
TGTGTTCCTCTCTTGCCAAAGACACCACATCAAACACAAAGGAGCCAACCTCCATAGGTACAAAACATTACGATTGCCCCAGTTGTCCCCAACAACTCGCTCACCTTGCGAGGCATAACCCAAGCAATACCAAATAGCTGAAAAAGCACACTCCACATGTCTATTGCAACCTCACAATAGAATAAATGATCTATAGACTCTCTACAATTCTTACACAGACAGCACCACTCCATCACAATAATACTCCTCTTACGCAAATTATCCAAGGTTAATATTTTCCCTAAAGTCCTTGAAAAATAAAACTTTATCTCCTCCAAAGTCCTCTCATCGTCCTCAAAATTTATGTCATTCTTCTTTCCATAAACACCACAAAAGGCATGAAGACATCATCTTCCACACAGCAGTATTCTGAGTGCTGCCAACAGTCCACCAACAAGCATATATGTTGACTATTCATCTAGGCATAACCCAAGACAACCCAAATGGACTAAAAAAAAATATTTCAAATGGCACAAGCAACCTCACAATTGGAAAAGAAGACGGTCGACGGACTCCCCATTCCTTTTACACATACAACACCTATCAAACACAAAAACGAGCCGCTTGCACAATGGAGAAGAAGATTTGTCCATGGTAAGGATCTTTCCTATGGCCGCAGACCAAGCAAAAAAAGGCCTCCCTCGACAAAACCTTAAGTCCACTAAACATTTTTCCAAGGGAAACAGAAGCCATGTCTTGGAATTGTAACAAAAGAGAGGTCAAAATACCAAGTAATAATGACAAGAGTGATTGAAATACCAGAACTCACTAGTCTAAACTTTTTGCTTAAGGTGGTACCCAACATGTAGCATCAACCCTTCCAAGAAAACTCCCAAGATGTCAACTCAATGGTTCGATTGGCAAATGTTTGATGTGACTATGTTGATAGTTTGTGGCTCCCACAGTAGAGCAATGGTAACTCTCAAGTTAGCTCCACCCACGGTTAAGTAAAGGCTCTAATGGTGGTGAGGCAATGCGCCTGTGTTTGTGTCGGTTGCTCCTTTGCTAGTATAAGGTGACTCACATGTTAGCTCCGCCCTTGAACAAAAGTGATTCTGAATGTGTGATGGTCCCCATTGTAACACAACACAAATCCCATGTTAGCTCCACTCATGGTTGAGTAAATGGATCCTAATGGAGAACAAATGGTTCAAGGCTCTAACGGTGGTGAGGCAAGGAAACTATTTGTTTGTGACTCCCACATTAGCTCCATCTAAGGTTGAGTAAAGGCAATCCAATGGAGAGCATTGGACTTGATGGTGACATGTGACACCTAAATTACTAAGAAAAAAACTTGCGTTTAGGGAGACAAGGCAGATTGTAGCTTGATGTACTATGGCCAAAGACTCACACATGACGGGGAAGGTTTGTTGGAACATTAATTTGTAAGTGATATAAGAGGTCAAAAACCCACATTAAGTAGCAGTCATTAAATATTCATCAACAAAAAAAAAAAAAGTAGCAGCCATTAAATGAGTGATTAATATAACATTATCAGGGTCAAACCCATTAACCTGAGTTTTGGCTTAAGTGTTGCCCTAACATGTTGTATTGAGCATTAACTAAGAGACTTCCCAAGGTGTTAACTCTCAACTCTCACAAACCCAAGATGTATGGACTTAAAGCCTTTGAGAATATCAGGAAAAACTAGTAAGTTTTGCAACTATGAGTTCATTAAGTAACTAACTCAAATTTTAAGGATTTTAAAATCTAGAATATACAACACAACTAAGACATATAGTCTTCAGCTTTAATTATCACTAAGCAGCTGAACGCTATTCTAGTAATGGCGAGGGATTCACAAAGATGAAACGAATGTCAAAGGGAACCTGAGTGGAAGTTTTTTTTTTTTTTTATGAATGAACCAGAGTGGAAATTTACATGATGAATTTGCGACAATGAAAATTTTCTTACCTCTTTACCAACAAAGACCAGTGCTAGATCCACAGGGTGCTGAAGTTTCTTCCCAGAGCACTAAGGCAATTGAAAAATAAAACAGTTGCAGCATAAGGAAATCAAGAGCAACACAAAGGAACAGCTTACGTCTCTTTAAAATTTGAGAACAAACAGAACCGTACAATAAAATCTAATAGATGAAGCAAACTATTACTCCAAGGATCAAAATTACCAGTAAGTTTGACCAGCCACCCTCAGTCAGAACAGACCTTGCTAGCTCCTTCGGAGAGATGGTCTGATAATTTACAACATCTTTAACTAAGTTACTTGAGAACCTAAGATTAACCATGAATAACACAATATCAGATCCCAAGTCGCGGTAGCAACACAACAGGAAACTAGGAACATGGGCATAGAGCAGAAAATCATGTTCAGAACAATTATAAATTTATAAATGGGATGCAAAGTGAAGCATAACGTTAGTGTGTTGACAATATGAAAAATTGTTACAAACAAACAACACATGCTACGCATGAAAAAGTGCATGGTCTAGCTGTCTCAAGTTTGATAGTAAATAAATTCTAATTTTTAACGAGAAGTGATTAAGTAGTTCCTTCAAATGCGCAAATCCAAAGTTCCATTTTGTTCCTCTCTTATTCCACATTAATATATATATATATATATGGAGGCATGAATCGATAAAGTTATCAAAATTTTGATAGAATGAAGCTGCAATTTTACAAACTTGAAAGCTGAAAATAGAAAGTATTTTAGTCCCATAAAGCATACCATAGCTTACACTTCGAAAATATATTTCTTTTTGTATGTGAGTGCCCCCCGCGGACAAAAGGATGAGGTTTCGCTGTACTTTTTTTTTTTGGATAAGTAAGAGATTTCGCTATACTTATTCAAATAAGAGAGAGGGAGAGAGAGATTTCACCCAAACTAGTACATGACCATAAATTTTTTTTTTTTTTTTTTTTTTTTTTATGACAAGGAACCCCTCCTAGACATGGCCGCTTTGTGTACCCACCTATGTCGGGTAAACCTCGTGCCTATGCAAAGCACCCCCTCTACACAGATTGAGTAATACTTCAGCTTCGCTAGCGGACTAGCCCCAAAGAATTATTTGCACCCAAAGAAATTCGAACCTTAAACCTAATGAGAATGACACCAAGACCTAGGCTCTTGCCACTTGAGCCAACCCCTTGGGGTTGGATGACCATAATTAAACAACTTTTTTTTTTCCTGTGGCACATAGAGGATACTCTAGAAATTACACTAGACTATGAGCATTTTGGCCTTTCTGATTACCTAATAAAGAGTTATCTTGATTTCAACGAAATCTTTCAGAAATTGTATATCTTATATTCCATAGGTACAATACAAGACTTGCTACAATAATCCATGCCTCCATGCACAACAAGGACTATTTAGAAACATTTCTTACAAAGCATCACAGAAGTGCAAAGTTGACTTCTAAAAAATTCCTCCATTAAAATTGTGTTCTTGCTGATTAATGGGGGATTTGGGGAAGAAAGCTAGAGGAAATATAATGATGGGTCTTTTGTCACCTTTAAACTTGGAAGACAATCCTTACAAAGTTATTTTTTTGATAAGTACAATCCTTACAAATTTATATGATGCAGTTTTCTAACAGCATTCCTATGTCCTTTGGAAAATGAAAATGATCATCATGATAAATTTTAACACCCTTTGGTTATTTATACAAATGCAATTTCTAACAGAATGGCTACATCTTAACCCACAAATTCATCAGAGATGATGACTTCTCGGCAGCAAAGATTCTTACCCTCTTTTTTCAGCTCAGAATTCAGAAGGGCTAAGCGATAGGAGTGGGCACTGAACCCCTCAGGTTGATTGCCAAACATTCCCAACAGCCAAACCGATAGGTGTTGACTGCCAGGAACGACCTCCTAACGGACCAACCATCACATGGCTCCCAAACCATGCAAACACTGATGGCTGTCGGTCACTTTGTCATGGTGGCTGTGTGGTGGCAGAGGTGTGCGATCTTGCACTTAGGGGTGCTTTCCTCATCAGTGCTCTACAAAAACATTATTGGGTATGGCTGGGTTTGGCTTGTTCTCACTGGCAGATCTTGCAGGGGTCAGGTGGGTCAGCGGTATCAGTTTTCAAACAGCCAACCCAACCCCTGTTGGAGATAGCAAAAACCGATTGTTTCAGGTCAGTGTCAGTCCTAAGGATCAAGTTGGGGTTGGGATCGAGTATTTCGCCCATCCATACTTAGAGGTTCATGAATATTAAAACTATTGAACTGACTAGAGTTCTTGGGTGCTAATTAGCTCATTTGACAAATCAGTTTTACTGGTTACTTTCGATTTTCTTTTTTGGAAGAGATATTGGTGCAAGGTTCAATAGCGATCATAATGTACATATACTTGAACAAGGGTTCTATTGACATAAGATTGAAATCTGACTAAAGAGGAAGCCCTGCTCTTCAAAGCAAGAGCAAAACAGATTCGACCAACTAAATACTCTGGAAGATAAAGAAAAAAGGATAAAAAGAGTGCACGTTCGTACTCATCATCAAGGTGAGGTGACCAGAGAAAAGCGGACGCGGTGGCGGAAGACAAGGCCAGCCCACCCGGAACCTCGCCCACAAACATAAGCAGAGCTGAAATAAAGGCCAGCACCATAGTCGAAGAAGCCGCCGTCGTCTTCATCTCCGTCCTACATAGAATCACCAAACACATGTTACTTACATACAGAAAATTCATATCAAAACTAACAGTATCATAGGAAATAGAGAGAAGAAGATGAATTGCGCGGAATATAAAATTAAATGCCGAAGAGAGAGAGAAAGGGCAATAGAAGATTGCAAAATAAATGTGCATAGAATGATTAGATCTTCGGGAAAATTACCAGAGAAGAAGCAGAGCTGAGATTGCCTTTTTGGTTGGGATTAGGGCTGGGCTTTTAGATATATAATACCATCAAAACGGCGATTCGCTTGAAAGATCAAGTTAGAGAGGGCGATCTTGAAATCTTCAAGAGAAGTACTCCTCCTCACAGAGTGACAGGGAGGGATCCCAAATAATGTAGACCGTATGCGTGATCCTTCCTTCCCTTGGCTGGTGCCTGGACCCGCAGCATTTTGCACCCAGGCCCACCTTCAGTCCCGTGTTTTGTTGATATATCACACTTCATCCCCAATATTTTTCAATATTACACTTTCCCCCCCCCCCCCCTCTCCTTCTCTTTAGCCCAATTCATGCTTCTCTCTAGGCAAGGCCCAAGGGAGTCAAGGGACAGGTTCTGACTTTGGAGTCCACCTGTCTCAATATGTGGTCTGGACTGGGCTGTGCTAGCAGTGTCCGGCTCCAGCCCAGCCCAGCCCAGCCCGTGTGCAAATTTTACTAGATTTCATTTCTTTTTTTATTTTTAGGATCGAGTACCAATCCAGATCCAGGGCTTGCCCTATTTAATACTATAAGAAGGTTAGGTTTGAGTGTAAATGATCCTTATATATATCTCTCAACCAATTCAAGTGAAAATGATAACTAATGCAATTGATCATCTTAAAGACCTTTGCACAGATGCGTACGTGAAAAAACTTGTGAAGCCCTCCCATGATCTGTCATGTGAGTGCTATTAAGGCAATCAAACCAAAAACCATATATGCACACCGCTCCCATTCACTCCATTCACGCGTTTTAATTATAATTACCTCTTCTCTTTTTGTAGTAAAGTTCAAGCTCAAGCCCAATACCTGCCGATCAAATCAAGGCTAAAGGCTTCACAACCAATGAAGGATCTGTCCTTCTTTCTCCTCAAGAATTCTCTGGGAGCCAAGATGAAGAAGGGTATCAGAACTTTTTGCAACGGTGATGACTCAACCTCTACCCTCAATCAGCACAATAAAGCCAACCACGGCGACTCCTCCAACATGGTCACCCAGTCCCCTGTTGGCTCCCCTTACAATTTGCACGTAAATGCTAATCCAGGACAGAGCCCAACGCTGGAGGAGATGATATTGCAGTTGGAATTAGAAGAGGAGATTGCCAGAAAAGCAAAGCTTCATGACTGCAATTACCGCATACACGGTAGGATGTCATGTGTCAACAACTCTGACATCTTAAGGTCTGCTAGGAATGCATTGAACCACTACCCTCGCTTTTCTCTCGATGGAAAGGATGCCATGTACCGGTCTTCCTTCAGAAACCTCGCTAGTATTGAGAAGGCTGCAGGCAGAAAATCAATCCGCTCATGTGACCATGGATTAAATAAAACTTGGTCGTCTTTGCCTCCAACTTTAGCGGGAGAGAGTGTGTTATGGTGCAAACCTGGAGTGGTTGCCAAGTTGATGGGTCTAGAGGCCATGCCAGTGCCGTTGAGTAGCAGAGATGGTAAAGAAAAGTTGAGCTCTATCGTAAAGAGGCAGAATCTCAGGAGGAGAGCCGAAAGACATGAAATAGAGAGAAGACTTGCCATGGACATCCATGTTAACGGTTGTGATGGGACCAAGAGAGGAAGGATGGCTTCCTGTTCAAGGAGTAGTACTACTGGATACTGTGTTATGAAGCCGGTTGCAGTGGAACCAGAGAATAGTGTTGCAGCAGTTTGGCCAGCGAGGACACAATCAAATTGGTAGTTACATATGCAGAGGAAGAGTTATTAAAATATCAATCCAACAGCACTGCTGCTTAATTTACATAAAAGTTCGGAAGCTATATATGTCATATTCTTTTCTTTCTTTTTTTCTAATTAAAGCTATGTCATATTCATATTGTAATATTAATCCCTTTTTACACAGTGTACGTTATAACCTTTTCTTTAATGCCAATAATTAATGTCTCTCTATCGCGAGCGATAATATAAATTAGACGTGTAGAAGATGACCGTTTATATATATATATATATGAGAAATACTACCTTTTATAGGCTCACATTGCCAGTTTCATATTATCAGAATGTTCACAAGGCCATTATTAGTTTTAGAAGCAGGTATATATTACAATGAATTTTGTTGCACGCCATGGTTTCATTGATTTTTAGATGATTTTTATACAATATGTGATGTTTGGTCCTCTCCTCTCTCTCTCAGAAAACTTAGACGCTCCCGATGTTTTGGGCGGAGGAGGGATATCGCTCCCTCCTCCACCCCTCCCCCCTTCCTCCTTTTCCCTTCTCTTCTTGCCTCTCGTAGGCAGCAACTGCTCTTTTGGTGGCCTTTCCTCCTCTTTGGAGGCTTATCTCTCCACAAGCAACTTTATCGACTCTCCTTCCACCACGTGGTGGCCGGTCTCCACCTCCTCTTGCTACTCACAGCCCGGATCTACTTCTTTCGAGTTTTTAAATCTGGTTTTTCAAAACTAGATCTGTAAACTTGGAAGAATTCCACCACCTCACGTCGGCACCACACTCCGCTCCGTCTTCAGTCGGTAGATCTGCTTTGTGGATTTATTTTTTGCATTTATTTTCTGTTTTCTTTAATTTTCTTGTATTTTGTCTGTCGTCCTGGGTCTTGGATCAAGGATGTGTGTGTCTCCTGCCCTTTAGGGTCGAGGAGTGTAGATTTGGGTGTGGGAGAATAACTCTCACGACCTGGAATAAAGGAGTGCGTTTCGGGCTAATCATGTCCCGATCTAACCTTAGATCTAGTCTGCTGAGCAGATCTGCTCCTTTTCTGGAGTTGTTCTTGGGTTAGTGGTAGTTGTAGTCATAGACAGTTCTTTAATTGTTAGATGCTTTTGTCCAGTCTATGGTTGTGTAATTTCATAGCGTTTGTGCTATGTTTAATCTGCGGTTTAAGCTTCTATTGTAAGAGCTTTATACTCCTGATTTATTATTAATGGAATTTGGCAGATTCTCACTCAAAAAAATATATATATATATATGTGATGTTTGTGGTTTATAAAACGGAAAGAAGATACAAAATTTATTTTGGTGGATTTCGATTTTCCTTCTTGAGATGTGCTAGGGTGGTTTGGGTTTCCTTTAATTTCTTGGTGCTAGTCGTTGCGTGTGTTTCCTTGTTGATCAGCAATTGTATATATGTATGTTCATTATGCCCCGCAAGCAAGACAAGTGGAAAGGACGTTGAGCTTGGTGTGCATGAGTAAACAGTATGATTACGAACTCGTTTATACCAAATTTTAATTTACTAATTTAATGTTTAATTTGCAGATCATGTCAAAAAATAAAGAGCCCTAATTAACTATGATAGTTATGTAAGTTCTTTATTGTAGTTGGCCTGATGAATCATTTATCATAAATGTTGATCCATTATTGTATGGTTGCTAATTAAATGAAGTATGTTTGAGTTTCTTGAGGTTATTAGGCTAGCCCGTGTAAAAATGAATCTTGGGTTGAAGCCCGATTTTGACTCGCATCCTTTTGTGAGCCATGAGCCCAATGAAATATGATACAAGTTGTATCATATATCCAATAAAATATGAGAATTGTTGATAGACATCCTATGACCCCTTTTTAATGAAACTTCAACCAAAAATCATAATTTAGTATGTTTAGCCCCTGAAAACATGGATTGAGAGAAAAAAAAAAACAGCCCTCAACACATTTCGTCACCCAAATTTTTGTGTCAAATTTAATTTATGCTTTAATAAGTTTTGACGATTATTTTTTGCGGCTGTGAAATTTTTAATTGATTGTGGTTGTTTTTTTTTTTTTTTTTTTTTTTTTCTAATTCAATAAGGAAAAAGGGGGTTACAAGGGGGGATCTTTACCGCTCTTAATCCGTAAGGAAGAGAGGATAGGAGATCCTTTGGGAATGCTTCCAAAAATACGATTGGAAGCGGCCCATTTAGCTAAACAATGTGCCCTAACATTGGCACTACGTGAAATTTTCAAAACTTTCCAGTTTTGAAAAGAGTCTAAGACTAAACAACAATCAGAAATAATATTACAATAATTCCAAGAAGAAAAAAGAGAAGGAGAGTTAAGTGCAAGAATGACCAAGAGAGAGTCTCCTTCCAAAGAAACAACATCCAATCCAGAAGAGCGAGCTAGCCGGGAGGCAAGGAGAGCAGCGGAAGCTTCTCCCATGAGGGCATCAGTACCCAACAATTTGGAAGTGGCAGCAAAAATAATATCCCCGGTGGAATCACTGATGACAGCAGCAGCTACTGAGAAGGAATCCCTCACCGCAACATCAAAGTTACAGATAAAGCTACCAGGTGGCGGGGCTGACCAAAAAGAAGGGAGAAGAGAACCTGCCCAAGCCGAGAGATGCCGAGAAAAAACCATAGAGAGCTGAATCTGAATCTTGCGCAGGTCAAAAGCAATAGAGTCATGTATCAGCTTGTTCCTGGAGAGCCAAATTATATCCATAGTAAGGACTGCAAAAAGCTGGAACTTTCTTACCTCCTGCTTAGGTATCGAGAGCCAAGTAATAGGATCGAGAATGGCCAAGATCCAATCCTCCAATGATCTATCAGCAAAACAAGAGGAGTTCAATGGCCACGGGGAAGTTCTCCAGAGATATCTAGCAAGATGACAATCAAGAAAAATGTGCTTAAGAGTTTCCATGGAACAAGTGCAGAATGGACAGAACCAGATATCTGGAGAAGAAGCAGCAACAAATCTGCCAATAGCTCCCCTAGAAGGAAGAATGTTCCTAGCTACTTTCCAAAGAAAGTGTTTCAGACGAGGTTGCATTTTTAGACTCCACATCTTATGCCACGCTTCAGCCGAAAGAGAAGAGGAGCTGACATCAGGGATTATGGATGCTTCATAAGCAGATTTAACCGAAAAATTTCCTGATGGAGAGAGAACCCAGCTCCATTTGTCAAAGGAAATAATTTGGGGCAAGTGAATACACAGAATTTTCTGCACTGTGTCCGGCTCAAAAAGATCATTCAGAAGCAACACATTCCACTCTCTGGAGGCCGTAATAATGAGATCAGCCACACTAAAAGAAGGGAGAGAAGTCAGAAGGGGGTTCAGCACAGGTTTAAAAGAGGGAAGCAAAGGGATCCAAGGGGATTTCCATATATCCACATTCAACCCATTTGTGATAGAAATACACGCTCCTTTCTCTACTACTTCTCTATTTTTCAGCAAACCTTTCCATATCCAAGAGGAGAGGGGAGAAACAGCAACCTGAAGGAAGGAAGCTCCATGCAATAAATATTTGGCTCTGAGAACATCAACCCAAAAAGTAGGCTGATTGGAAACAATCTTCCAACCCAAGCTGGCCAATAAGGAATTGTTCATCCTATGCATAGAACGAATGCCCAAGCCTCCCAAAGCCTTGGGCAAACAAATATTCTCCTAAGCCATTAAGGTAAGATTATGACGTTTGTCTTGCGGAAATCCCCACCAGAACTTACATAAAGCAGAATCCAAAGAAGCACAAAAGGGTTTAGGCAACAAGAAAATGGACATGGCATAGGAAGGGATAGTATTTGCCACAGCTTTAATCAGGGTAGTCCGAGCTGCTTGTGAGAGGAGCTTAGCTTTCCAACCTGTAATCTTAGAAAAAAATTCTGTCCTTGAGCCCTAGGAAAGAATCCTGCTTCTTCCTGCTGAAAAAAAGGGGTAACCCCAAGTATTGAGCTTTGACAGGGATGGGAGGGAGTTTCAAAATGTTATTGACAGCCATCTTAGGAGCCGATCTACAATTCTTGCTGAAGAAAATTGAAGATTTTGAAACATTAATGGACTGACCCGACCATCTAGAAAAAGGAAGAGAGGCAATTCTGAATGGAGGAAGCTTCACGAGCATTAGCCTTGGCGAAGATCATCACATCATCAGCGAACAGGAGATGGGAAATGGAAGGACAGTGGCTCCCAATCTTGATACCATGCAATGAACCCTTTTGCTCTTCTTTGAAAATCAATCGAGAAAGAATTTCCGAACCCAAGATGAAGAGGAAAAGGGAGAGCGGGTCTCCTTGTCTCAAGCCCCTAGAGGGTAAAAAATTTCCAAAGGGGGTACCCTCCAACATGATAGAAAAAGAGGAAGTAGTAATGCATTGTTGAATCCAGTTGATCCACATCTGATTGAAGCCACAAAGAGAAAGGATTCGAAGCAAAAAATTTCATTCCATGGAATCAAAGGCTTTTTCCATGTCCAACTTCAAAGCCATTAAACCACCATTACCTTGCTTGTGTTTCATGGCATGGAAGAGCTCATGAGCTAGGATGGTATTGTCTTGAATGGATCTACCCTTGAGGAAGGCCGATTGGAAGGGAGAGACTATTTTTTGTAAGAGAGGTTTGAAGCGGTTAGCCAAAATTTTTGATATAATCTTATAGTTCAAATTGGTAAGGCTGATGGGACGATAGTGATTGACCAGGCAGGGGTTCACAATTTTAGGGATCAACACTATATTGGTGTGGTTGAATTCCCTGAGCATAAAACCTCCCCTAAAAAACGATTGAATCGAAGCCACCACACTAGTTTTGACAATAGGCCAGTAGGTTTTATAGAATAACCCAGTCATACCATCGGGGCCGGGAGCCTTCTCTAAACCTAGCTCAAGGATAGCAGAGAAGATTTCCCCTTCCTCTGGAATAATACACAAGTTAGAATTCTCCTCGTCAGTAATAACCTTCTCTACCAAGCAATCAAGATCATCATCCAAAACCGGATTAGAAGAAGCAAAAAGAAGGCTGAAATGCTCAACCAAGAAAGAGCCAATATTATCTCTACCAGAAATCCGAATACTAGCAGAATCTTTAAGATTAGAGATGGAATTATACCTTCGTCTACATGCAACCGAGGCATGGAAAAATTTGGTATTGAGGTCAAAGCAGGTAAGCCAGAGCTCTCTTGATTTTTGCTTCCATAGAACCTCCTCACGTAACAACTGTTCTTGCAAATCAGCTTGCAGAATAATCTCTCTAGCTGAATTATCCGAAGAGTAGTCTTGGGATTGAATGTGATTAATCTCCGCCATAAGAGATTTAATACACGACTGGATGTGGCCAAAATGCTGCTGATTCCACAGTTTTAAAGCTTTCTTAGTATTCCTCCACTTTCTGCTAAGAGAGAAAGCTGGAGAGCCAAAATCTGGAGCAAGCCAAGCCTCTGCCACAACAGAAAAGCTTGCCTTATCTCTCGTCCAGAAGGATTCAAAACGAAAAGGCTTGGGCAATTGCTGGAAAGAGCCCATCGTGGAAAGCAGAATGGGACAGTGATCGGACTTGATAGCTGGGAAGTGATTTACCACTGCATTGGGAAATAAATTGATCCACTCCAGATTTGCTAGTCCCCGATCCAACCTTTCCCTGATATTAGAGAAACCCAGCCGATGATTACTCCATGTGAATCGATTACCAACAAAACCCAAATCAATAAGGGCATTAGAGTTCACAAAATCCGCAAAATCAGTATGGGAAGAGGAACCAAAAGAACAACCTCCACTCTTCTCAGACGAAAGCAAAATAGAGTTAAAATCACCTAGTAACAGCCAAGCTCCACCAAAAGAACTTCCCATAGAAGTCATAAAAGACCAAAATTCCGAGCGCCTCTGAGGGGTGTGAGGAGCATAAATGCAAGAAAGCATCCAAGGATGATTATGAGGCTCAGAGTACACCAAACAAGAGATTCCAGAACTATCCAAATGAATGGGTTCTAGGTCAACCCCCACCTTCCAAGCTAGAAAGATACCACCTTTGATGCCAATCGGGGGAACATCTAGCCGAGAAGAAAAGCCTAAAACAGAGAGAGAATGCTGAAACCGGGAAGAGAGGACTTTGGTTTCTGAAAGGAAAAGAAGATCAGGAGTATGTAATCTGATCAAGGCCCGGAGAGTACGAATTGTCGGGGCACGGGCTAAGCCCCGACAATTCCAAGCTAGGGCTTTCATTGAGGCTCTGGTGGGGGCAAAAGGCCCACCACCATATCGGATGAGGACTCATCAGAGGCAGAGTCCAATCCAACTCTTCCTGGGAAAACTCAAGCAACGCAAGTTTCAATTTTTTCTGGGTACGATAATCAGCTAAGGAAGAAGAGGAAGAATGCTGTGTTTTCTCTTTTGAATAGGGATGAAAGCGTTTTTTGACAGTGGAGAAAGGGCGAAAAGATGGAGGATTACCAGAGGAAACAGCAGGAAGAGGTAACGGACACGTGGAGCAACAGGGTAATTTGTCGGAAAATTTGGTTCCAAAATAACTAGGGGTATTAAGAAAGGATGGAGAGCGACACGTGGGAGGAATGTAGAAAGTGGGGAAGGCGGGAGAATTGGAAAAAACAGAAGGGGAAATGTGAGGTGATTGCTGTCTTTCAACCACATGGGTTAACGTTAAAGAGGATTTAATGCAGGTAAGGGATGGCAGCTGAAAATTGACAAGTGAGGACTTTTCATTAAATGAAGGTAATGAAGAGGGGATGGGCGAGATGACTAAGGTACCGGTTTTTGAGGAAGGAAAGTGGGCTCGAGGTGGAATAGGAGGAGAATTGAAAATTGGTTCAGGAGAATGAGTGGACTCAGGTTGTAACTCGGGCTTCTGAAACCGAGAGACCATGGTAATGGAGCGAGGGACTTCCATCGAAGAAGAAGACGCAGGGGAAAAAAAGGATGATGGTTTTAGAATTTCAACCCTGGTATCTCTAAGCGGATTAGCTCTCAGCTTATCATTAAACCAGCCTATATCAGGAATTTTAGGAGAAGCAGGACATAAAAAAGATAAATGACCTAACCTTCCACAAGAGTAGCAATAATCTGATAGTCTTTCATACTTATACTGAATCCAAGCTGGGATTTTAGGAGGACGATGATGAGTAAATCCCGGAATAAGAGGTTTGGTTAAATCAACCGACACCCGAAGTCGAAGGAAGCTTTGTTTACCCGCACTGCCATCCAAAGGACCATCCACTTCCAGCAAATCTCCAAGACTCTGGCCAATACGTATTGCAATATCCATGTTCAAATGATCCAGTGGTAACCCATGGGCTTGAATCCAGAATGCTCCAGTAGAGAAATCAATATCATCATAGGTAGCATCATTATTCCAGAGTTTGAGGAATAAAGGAGCTCCCTTAATGTTCCACGGAGACTGATCCAAGACCCTAGTCAGTTCTTCCATCGTTTCGAAGATGAAAACCGCCTTATTATCATCCTTGGCTTCAATAGACACTGATTTCAGGAAGCTCCAGGCGTGTAAGATGTTCTTTTTAATGGTAGCTTTGGAGATAGGTTTCAGAGAAATGATTTTTCCCACCAACGTTAAAGATGGAGGGAGAACAGGGGGAGTTGCAATGACATCTGCTAGAGGAGAGAAGTCAGTCCACCCTAGGTGCTGTGTCTGAGAGATAAGCTCATCAATATCACTATCAAGGTTATCCATGGGAGAGCAGGACAAGATCACTGACAGAGAGATGAGAAGAGCACGAAAGAAACACTGGAAAAGGTTTCAGAGAAACTCTAACCAAAGAGTAGAGAAAGCTCTAACAAGAGAGCGGCATTGATTGTGGTTGTTTGAATACCTATCTGCTCTTTTCTGTGGTTTGGGTCATTGTGCGTATTTTCCGATTCATCCCTTTGTTTGTACCCTTAAGTACTGAAAAGCTGCTCTTAATTTGTTTATTTTCAAATGAAATATATATATCAGCCCACTATTAAATTAGTTTGTAACACAATTCAGATGCAAGAATTATTCGTATGTAGAATTAATAGTTGACATTTTGTTCAGGAATTGAATAATATATATGAAGAAATCTCCATTTTCCTTGAATTTCAGAATCCTATTCCACCAACAATGACAATTTTACACTATAAAATTAATGAAGAAGGATATTAACAATAATAAATGCAAGGAAAAGGAACTCTATTGACCCGGTAGTGTGTGCAAGGTGAGTCTCCACATGACCCCTATTTTTGCGATCGGTAAATATAAATATAAACTTTGGTTAAAATAAACAGTATTTCAGTCCAAGCATATAAATAGTATTTTGTGGGTATTATGTATTAAAAAATAATTTTTTTTTTTTAAACTTATTCAGCCCAAACTAAAATACTGTTCATTTCAATCTGAACTTACCTGAACCACTGCTCTTTTACGATAGCACGGAAGTCGGTAGCTAGTACAATGCGGCGTGAAACGATGAGCCTGCACATCGCAGTTAAGTGTGATAGCCTCCATGCCTGGTGCGCACACCTTTTTTTTTATTTTTTTGTAATTTGCCTGGTGCAGACCTGAATAACATATACTCCCTACTTCATATTAAAATAATACATACAAGCTAGTGGAAAGAAACTTGCCTCTTTTTTTGTTTTTTGCTTTTTTGCTTTTTGTTTTTTTGGTTTTTTTTTGTCTTTTGTTTTTTTAGCAGGAAACTTTGCCTCTTTGCTACTTCTAATACATTGCGTAGAAATTATGGCAGATAAAATGAATAACATTAAGGTTTTGTTTGATACGTTTAATGAATATTTTATTATTAAAATAAATAATTATTACCGGGAATGAAGGAAAGTAAAATGGGATAGTTATTTATATTTATTGGTTTGATGATAATATATATACTATAATTGAAATTGAACTAAAATTATTCAAAAATCTTACTTTATTATTATTATTTTTTAAAAAAATGAATAGTAAAATTCCAATGGGTGGCTGACCACCAACACGGAGGTGGCCAAGACCATCCCTGATGAGCACTAGGGGTGGCCGACCACCCCACTGAAATTCAACGTTATACTTTAAAAAAAAAAAAAGGAAGTTCAAAAGAAAATGAAAAATAAATGATTTTTTAAAAATGTTGTCAATTCTTCAAAGAATAACTATTCCTCTTCGTAAGGAAATAATTATTTCCATGGAATGACTATTCCTAAGAATAAGCCCTTACCAAATAAAATAATGATTATTCCATAAAAATAGTTATTACATTCCAATAGTTTATTCTACAAACTAAACAGGACCTAAAAGGTTTATACTATTCCGTTCCGTTGAGTTGGATACTATACAATTCAATTGAATTGGATTGTATAACATACTTATGTTAGAAAGATGTCACAATTTTAAGTAGTTAATATAAAATAATTTGGCCAAACCTAAAAATTTATATGGTCTCACTAGAAAACTCTTCAAGGTGAGCATGGCACCCTATGAGCTAGTTAAGATCCAATTATATTTATATTAACTACTCACACTTATGATATTATTTTCAATGTGACACTAAACTTTTTAACACTCATTCGTGTATACTAAGTTATTTTCCTAACACATTGCATTATTGGGATTAGACAACTAAACTATTAAAATATAGGATATTTTCTATATTTGTTTGATATTATTTTTTTATTAAGTATTTACCCATAAATGTCTGTTTATAATCAATTTTTTAGAATTTGATTATCTTTCTTAGTTCACCTTACGTACCATATATATTTTTCTCTAGGATCATATGTAACACAAATACAATCAAATCAATAAAATCAGGATGTAGTCCTATATATTACTTCCTAAGGGTGAACCACTCCAAAACTATATATTCATTCTCTCTTTATCTTACTTTCTTCCTTTATATATTTTACATTCTTTTATATTTTAACATTTTCTATATAAACATATATGACTAGCCAATATTTTGTTTAAGATTTCAATATTTGATCGATCAGCTTTAACTTCCATGGAAGTGACAGTGGTTTGCAATGGGGTAAGTTTTTCCTTATCCGCTAGCCGACCGAAAACTTGAAAGTAAAAAAGTGAAATTTGTACAAATTAAGCTTATAAGCGATGATAGGCATGTTCAATCATGGTCCTCCTGGTTCTGTTAAGCCGTAAAAGCTTATGAATATATACACTTAAATATTGAAACGACATGAGAAGTAGCGTACGTGGATTATGATTAGATGGTTACAGCTAAGATTGATTAATAAAGAGAAGAACAAAAATTAATTTAATAAAGGGAGTGAAGGAACATAAAGAACATATTGTCATCATAATAATGGTTTGACACATGCTAAGCACTTTGATCCAATCCATAAGATCCTGAATTTGAGATAGACAAGTTTCCTGCATTTTTTTGTTTCAACTTTATATATATGGATTCTTTTC
This sequence comes from Betula pendula, assembly GCA_900184695.1. Taxonomy (NCBI): domain Eukaryota; kingdom Viridiplantae; phylum Streptophyta; class Magnoliopsida; order Fagales; family Betulaceae; genus Betula; species Betula pendula. The sequence goes on along the minus strand of FXXK01000801.1, from coordinate 269,136 downwards.
TCAGTATTGGTATCAAAAGTCAGAGATGGCTTAATTCACAATGACAAAGGGATCGGCAATGTGTAATATATTCACAACTACCAAAAAAAACTAAGGTAACATAAAGTCTATTAAATATATTGAAGAAGAGTGAAGAGAAGAAAGGAAGAGAGCAGAAGCGAAAAGAGACGTAAGGACTACATCTTGTATATTCAGTATGTATAATGTGTTACAATAGAGCCTATAAATACAAAGATTATGAGTAGTCACCAAAAAACCCTAGATTAAATAAGGTAGAAAATAAATTCTAGAAGAAACATAATAATAGAGAATAATATATTCTAACATCCCCCCTCAAACACAAGGTGTAACCTTGAGTTTGAAAACAAGAAAGGGAAAAAGAATTTTTTTTTGTCGGAAGGTTGCCGAAGGTGGTGGCCGGAGGCAGCGGCTGGTGGCTGACGGCGGCAGAAGGCTGTGCTGACAATGGAACTGATTCGAACCGGTGTAAACCGGACTAGAGAAGGGTAGAACCAGGATGAAATGCTTGAAACTCGACGAACTGGGAGGTTTTATTGAACCGGGTTAATGGATTGAACCGGCTGAGCCGGGTTGGTGGTTGGGTCGGTTATATGTGGGCCAAGCTGACTCAAACCCATGGACCGTGTAAATGTCGGTCTGACCCAATAACTTTTTTTTGACCCGATTGGCTTGATTGGTTGAATCGGGTTGCTACTTGGGTCTGTTGTATGGGCTGAGGTCCGAAACCCGTGGACCATGGATCAATCTGACCCGAAAGATGAACAACCCGGTTTGAGAAGCCCGTGGAGTGAACCGGCCCGAATCCGTGGATGGCGCGTGTATAACACGCGCAAAGAGGGTTTCCGGCGCGTAAAGGTGTGTGGGGGTTTTCTGCCGGTGCGTGAAGAATTTTCCCGGCGTGTGGAGGCGCATGTCAGAGAGTGGTGGCACGTGGATGGAACAACAAATCCTTCTGGGGGCCCATTGAAGCTTGGACAGTTGCGATTTCGACGAATTTGGACTCTTCGGCGTCTGATCTGTCGTTTGGCACCACTACAGAGGTGATTGGCTGTGATTGGAGGCGCATGGCCGTGCCGCCAAAAGCTTTGGGCAGCGCGTGGAGGTGCGTGGCTAGACAACAAAACCTTCTGGACGCGCATGACGATGCATGGAAGCTTGGACGGCTGCGATCTTGACGGATTTGGACTCGTTTGCGTCTGATCTGTCGTTTGGCACTACCTCGGAGGTGATTGGCTGAGATTTGGCGGCGCATGGTGCACGTGCATAATATTTAGGAGGCGCATGGAGGCTGAGTTGATAAAAACTTTGGGCTGAAATTGACGACATGCGGAAAACGCCGAAAAATATTAAAGACATTTATTGAAGGCCACAAGAAGGTGACTCTGATACCATGTTAAATATATTGGAGAAGAGTGAGGAGAAGAGAGGGAGAGAGCGAAAGTGGAAAGAAACATAAGGACTACATCTTGTATATTCAGTGTAGATAATATGTTACAATAGCACCTATAAATAGAGAGACTATGAGTAGTTACCAAGAAACCCTAGACTAAATAAGATAGAGAATAAATCTTAAAAAGAAACATAATAATAGAGAATAATATATTCTAACAAAGTCAAAGTGAAGCACTCCCTATAACCCCATGTGTCGGCCGCCTCCTTGGGCTATCAATCATATTTGATCGTACATATTAAGATGTATATATATACACAGAGCAAAAGAAAAAGAAGTACTAGTTGATATTCCTCATTAAGGAAAAATAACGTAAGAAAATTCAACAGAACATTCACACAATTGGATAATTAATACGTTCGAATAGGGTAGCTCTAACTTCTGGGCTAAGTAGAGTCCCAAGAAGCAGAAGACATCAGTTTGCTCTCAAAGAAGAAGAGAGATGATGAATAAAGGAAATTAAGGGAACAAATTTCATTTCAACCTCTTCCTCTCGAATTGAAAGCTAAGAATAAATAGACCAAAAAGACTTCTCCATTTACCCAACTTTCTGATGTCCTCTTGCTGATATATTTGAAGGCAGTATGGACAATAATGAGAAAAGTGGATGACAGCATTTGTTTTAATTTTATGAATTTATTTGATAATGTTAACTATCATATGCACTGTAAAATATGTTATTGCATAGTTAGTAGTAACCAATATAAAATATGTTATAAGTGTGAGTACATACTATGAAACAACTGGAAAAAAAAAAAAAAAACCCTCATAATTAGCTTAGGTTTTTTTTGTTAAATAGTGTTTCAACATGTTACCTTATAATCTCTTCAAAGTCAGAGAACTCCTTACATATTTATCTCTCTAACAGATTAACAGTGACATCAAAGTTTATGGTTTGGCAAGTCAAGTGAATAAGTGATACATGGAACATTAATTTATATGGCATACACTCTCATACAGTTCTTGATCTGTTTTACGTACCCATGGACCCATGATAGAGTGGAATGAGAGCGTGTAATATATATGCATACACTAACGTACATAAGCATTGGGCTATTAGCGATAATATTGCACAATATTTTGTAAAGACTTTCGTCCCAAATTAAAGAGAGTGTAAACAATATGATGGGCTCACATGTGCCAAAGAGATTGTTTAATATACACTTATGAATAAAATGTTTAGTTTCGTATTAAGTATAGTGATCAATATGATATAATTGGATCCAAACCGTTAGATTAATATTAATTAAATTATTAAATTTATTATTTTCATGAACTCAAGTTTTTTAGATAAATGATGATTTAATATGGTATCAGAGTAGAGGTCACGAGTTTCAACCTTGTTTCCGTCATTCACTTCCTATTTTAATTAAATATTTTACATATTGGGCCTCATTAAATTTATCATAATTTCCTATTAACTTAAGTTTTTAGAATAAATGTGTATTTAACACAAACTAATAAATTTTATTGATTAATTGATTCCTCAAAATAATATATATATATATATATATATTATATATATATATATATATAGTATATATATATATATTATATTATATATTATTATTGTCTTACTCAAAAAAATATTATGTATTAATTATCTCCCTGACAATGAGGTAGAATTTCATTTCTGAACTGAAGGTCAAAACAAAAGCTCACTTGACTTAATAGGAAGGGTTGAGACAATTTTATAGATATACTATAAAATTGATTCTTTATTAATTAACTCTATATGGTTGGTTATTTTAATTGTCTGTTTCAGTTGGTTGTTAAGACACTATTCTCTCGCTTTTCTAATTAATTTTAAGATTTTGGACATTATTCCTATTTTTTTAATCATCCACTTGCACTGCATATAGATCTATATAAACAAGTCCATTCCTTCTCCGATCGTCATAAATGCTCCCCAGTTTCCTCAGTACTTGTCCTAGCTAATTGCGTTTAAGTCTTACGCCACTGGAAGCCCTAGTCTTTGTTTTTATTTTTATTTTTCATGCCCTGTAAGTCCTAGTCTCCTGTTTTAATATAGTCACCTCGATCTATTGCTGAAATTTCAAATGGGTTCTCTCATTTATTTATTTATTTTTCTTTCTTTTGGCATGTAGGACTTAGATTTACCATAATAGCCCTTCTCACCATGTTGAAGACTGTGAAGGGCTATAGAAGTGGGTGGACAAACGACCATGATACTTTTTATGGAGGTAGTGATGCTTATGGGACAATGGGTAAGTAAATAAGAAAATAAATTTTCACTTATAGCTAGCTAGCATTAATTAGAACCTGATTTTTAATGATCTTAATTAATTAATTTTGGGTGGGTGGTGTTGCAATTGCAGGTGGGGCGTGTGGCTATGGGAATCTTTACAGCCAGGGATACGGGACAAACACAATTGCGTTGAGTAGTGCTGATGTAGGACGGAATTTACCTATATTTTCGGTAAATTATAAAATAAGAAAAATAACAAATAACATATTGGGAAAGTGTCGTTCAAAAAGATTTTTGTTCAGATTCAGACAGTGGAAGTATAGAAGGAAAGATCTTGTCACGATCACTACTGATTGTCAACCGTATTTGGTTGACACAAAAATCAATTTATTGATTTTTTATTTTAGATTAAGATTCTCCTAAAATAAATAAATAAATAAAGTTTTATTAAAACTTTATTTATTTCCTTTTCAATATTGTATTTACTTTTTTTATTTCCTTCGTAGACTTGTATTTATTTATTTCCTTTCTAGGATTAGGTTTACTTGTTCTACTAGAACTAGGATTACTTATTCTACTAAGACTAGGATTACTTTCTCTTCAAGTTTTCTACTAGTATTTATAGGTGAGCTTACATTGTAAATCAAAAACAGACAATTGAATATTTATCAGTCAGAGAATTTCTCTCAAATACTCTGCGGAGTTTGTTACGTTTAAGCCTGCGGGCTTATTTTATCTTTTAATTAGAAGACGCAGACGCTTCTGATTTTTTTACCAAGTCTTCCGCTACGTCAATTGGTATCAGAGCAGGCGTTATCCTATTCGATGACTACCTGAGCAACGGTAGAAACCTCTTCAACAACGCCGTTTGTAGGGGAAGGGCTCGTTCAAGAGCCGAATTCATGGGATATCCGAGACGGCATTATCCGGATTCGATGGCCAATTCATACTACAATTACAACTACTCTAACGAATTCATTCGTGAGAGAGAATTTGTTTCAAGAACTGACTACCAACAATATATCAAGCGATCAAAGGCTCGATCATAACAAGCACACTTTCAAGAACAAGTACTGCAATAAATGTGAGAAATCTTGGACGATATGAAGCAAAGTATCGACACGTTTGTTAACAAATATGGAGGTTGTGTCGAAGCTGTCCATAACCATGATTCTAAATCTCCGAATAGGCACCCCGCCTATGAAGAGAATATTAATTACGGTGAAAATAATGTTGAGGTTATTAATTTGGTGGAGCTGCCGTTACAGAAACAATTTGTGCAGTCACTACCATTTGTTCCAACAATTGCACCAACTGAGGAACATCCACCACCTCCTCCGCCACAGGCACAACTCATCACGATCACTACAAAAGAAAAGAGCAATGTCGATTCCTTTGAAGAAAATAGTAAAGTTGAAGATGATATTCAAAAAGAAATTGTTGGGAAAATTTTTATGGAAGAAGACAATAGGGAAAAGACATGTCTTAATGCTATCTACGTAGATTTCTCCAAGTACCTTTCTCCAGATTTGCCGCGCGTGCCATATCTCAAAGAAAACTCGATGATGAGTTTTTTTTCAAGTGGGGGTGTCTGATGTAGGACGAAATTTACCTATATTTTCGGTAAATTCCAAAATAGGAAAAATAACAAATAACATATTGGGAAAGTGTCGTTCAATAAGATTTTTGTTCAGATTCAGACAGTGAAAATATAGAAGGAAAGATCTTGTCACGATCACTACTGATTATCAACCGTATTCGGTTGACACAAAAATCAATTTATTGATTTTCTATTTTAGATTAGGATTCTCCTAAAAAAATAAATAAATNAGGGTAAAAGACATGTCTTGATGCTATCTACATAGATTTCTCCAAGTACCTTTCTCCAGATTTGCCGCGCATGCCATATCTCAAAGAAAACTCGATGATGAGTTTTTTTTCAAGTGGGGGTGTCTGATGTAGGACGAAATTTACCTATATTTTCGGTAAATTTCAAAATAAGAAAAATAACAAATAACATATTGGGAAAGTGTCGTTCAATAAGATTGTTGTTCAGATTCAGACAGTGAAAATATAGAAGGAAAGATCTTGTCACGATCACTACTGATTGTCAACCGTATTCGGTTGACACAAAAATCAATTTATTGATTTTCTATTTTAGATTAGGATTCTCCTAAAAAAATAAATAAATAAAGTTTTATTAAAACTTTATTTATTTCCTATTCAATATTGTATTTACTTTTTTTCTTTCTTTCGTAGACTTGTATTTATTTATTTCCTTTCTAGGATTAGGTTTACTTGTTCTACTAGAACTAGGATTATTTATTCTACTAGGACTAGGATTACTTTATCTTCAAGTTTTCTACTAGTATTTATAGGTGAGCTTACATTGTAAATCAAAAACACACAATTGAATATTTATCAATCAGAGAATTTCTCTCAAATACTCTGTGGAGTTTGTTACTTTTAAGCATGCGGGCTTATTTTATCTTTTAATCAAAAAACATAGACGCTTCTAATTTTTTTTACCAAGTTTTCCGCTACGTCAAGTGCTATTTACAACAGTGGGTTGAGCTGTGGAGCTTGGTTTGAGATTCAATGCGTTATGACAAAACATGGTGCTTACCAGGATTCATCATAGTCACTGCAACTAACTCATGTCCACCAAAATTAAACTATGCTCTCCCTATTAATGCTGGAGGCTGGTGTAATCTTCCCCAGCAGCACATTGATCTTTTTCAGCTTGTTTTCGAACGCCTTGCTCGGTATAAGGCAGGAATTGTCCCTGTTCAATATAGAAGGTAATTAAGATATATATTTATATCATTTTAGTATATATAATATAACGTATCAATCTTGTTTCTCTCTCTCTCTCTCTTCGCCTTATATATATGCGCGATGGTTTATTATATATATATATGTGCAGAGTTGCTTGCAAAAAGAGTAGTGGAATCAGGTTCACAATCAATGGACACTCTTACTTCAATCTTGTTCTCATAACCAATGTTGGTGGAGCTGGTGATGTTGTTGCTGTGTCTATTAAAGGCTCTACAACCAGTAATTGGCAGGCCATGTCCTGAAACTGGGGACAAAACTGGCAGAGTAACTCTTACCTTAATAGTTAGGCCCTCTCTTTTAAGGTGACAACCAGTGACGATCGTTTTGTGCCCTCCAACAATGCGGCTCCTCCCAACTGGTCTTTTGGCCAAACCTACACTGGACAACAATCTGATACACCCAATTGATCACTAGATATATTAAGCCTATCACCTCTAACTTTAGTGTGACTTTCTTCTAGCTAGTCTCTTTCTTTTCTAATTACATATACTACCATATAATTAAGGTATATCGTGGTGTTCAGTATCGTGGGGGCTTTTGTTTTTTTTGGAATAGCCCTAATGGTAATAGGTTCTTGTCTGAGTGATGATGATTTTTTTTTTTTTTTTGAATAGCCTTATTGGCTGATGCTGATCATAGGTTTTTTTGGAACAGCCCTAGAGCAAAAAATTTTATGCTTGAGGCATTAATCTTGAGCGATATTTGAAGGTTTGTAAACAGCTTGTCAGCTGAAATATATCATTGAATTAAGTCTATCATATATAGGAAATAAATATTTGGAGTGTATTATGTGTTCTTCTTGTAATTATGGTAGTTTTTCCCCCGTACTTGTGTGGATGAAAGTGTATTTAATTACTTGTTTCACGATTTTACTTTTTATTTTCCTTTGGAGTTCTGTACTAGGGGAACATTTCTTTACTTTAATATCTAAATTATAAAGTATATTTGCCAAGTTGTGACAAGTTCAATTGGTTTGATTCGTGAAATCAATGTCTCGGTAATTTGGCTTTGAACAATCAAAACTTTCACGCGTTCTTTGAGAACATGCAAGTATGGTGCCTCTGACCCTCCACAGTTTGCACTTTGAGATCCCATTTGTAGCTTAGTAGGCCTTCAACTCCACGCGTCTGATCACAAATTCCCTCCCCCAATATTTCACAGGAAAATTCCATTTCGTCATTTTAAGCCTTTGCTCTTCTTCTTCTTCTTTTTCTTTTTTTTTTTTTAAAAAAAAAAAAATTATGAGGGACAAAGGGTTAAGGGGAGGATTTTTTTCGACTATTGATCTGAAGGAAAGAGAAAAAGGAAAATCCTATAAGAATGCTTTTGAGAACAATACGAGAAGTAGCTCGCTGAACTACTAAAGCATTAGCATTGCTTTCTTCCCATACCTTGATTAGTGATAGCCTCTTCTTTGTTGCAATTCTAGCAAGCAAAACATCTCGGTTGGCATAATCACCAGTACTTTTATGTTCAGCAGACTTAGGAGCATTTGGATAAAAATGCTTAGCCTCCAACTTCCCTTGATTCCAATGGTATCCTATGTTGAGATTTGTTCGTTGCTTCAACTCGCAAGCCCACATGCTTGACAACCATTAATGGATCACACTGCCCTGCTGGTTGGTGTTGTCCATGGCATAGGTTTGAACTAGGTCATAGATGGGAACCCAAAGCTTGTCATTGTTGTCATGCTGATCAAGATCATAGAGACTGTTCGTAGTCTAATCGTCGACACTGCTGTTTGTCACGCCATTGATGACCTTCTTGCCTCCATTGTTAACTTGTTTGCTGTATTTATACGAGCATTCACAATGAGCTATTTATATTTAGTTTTTCTTTAAATTTTTAGTAAAATTAATCCACAAAAAACTACAATTTAACAAGTTTTTTATCAAATGTTAAACTTAACATTTATTTAAAACCCTCTTTACATTTGAAAAGCCAAGAAAGTGAATGTTATGATTTTTTAGTATTATCTTTTGCATTGAATGATTCAAAATGTTTGACTTGAATTGAATTTAATTTATTGAACGCTTTTAGTAGTTAATTTTATCATTTAAAAAATAGTATTTATTTAAAGTAGATAAACATTCAGAAAATTTGTTGTTTAATGGTTCTAAAAAGTGACTAGTTAAATCAATAAAAGTAGATTTTTAGAGTTAAATTTGAAAAAAGAAAATTAAAGAGCTCATTGTGAATGTTCTAAATCAATTGCGAATTATTAGAGACTCCTTTTTCGATGTTTTGGTTCATGAATAGAATAAGAATATTTGCTCCATGCTAATGATCACCTATGACATTGATATCTTTCTCCAAACATTTAGTGTACCATCTACAAAACCATAGAGATAATTAAAGTAGTTCCTCATTTCCTTTATTACTATAGTTGATAGAAATCTTTCTCTCATTTTCAAATGAACTTTGTTCAGCAAAAAAAGGTACAATATAGCGAAAGTAACTCAAGCTATTGATCTCGTTCCATCATTTTTCCCTGCATCTCTATCCATAATTCCAAGATGCATTCATTCCATGTCTTACTACTCCATATTTCCCAATCCCCATTATATTTTCAAAACCAAAAGGTAAGAGTTCTTCCACAACACCTTTTTGTTCTCGATTTTGTTATTTACCTTCTTTAATTCACTTGTTCTAGTTGCTGCTTCTTCTTGTTAATTTACTATGGCTCTTGTTCTCTTTTTTGTTTTTTCCGCCCACTTGTAATGGGTTCTTGGATTATGTTTGTTATTGATTTTGTTTTTCACTTGTTCCCCAACTTTCTGCTTTCTAAATTGGCTTGTCTTTTGCTTCTTCTTCTTGTTCAGATACCTCTGTGCGGGTTTAAATGTTCTGATCGGTTGGTTTGATCTCATCCAAGGCTAATTGTGGCTTTTGAATCAATTTGTCTTGTTGCTGCATTGGTTCTAGTTGTTATTCAGGCACATCAACATATTATTAGCTCTCAATTTCTATCCCTTTTTTGTGCAACTGGCTCAAAATTTATCTTGATTGTCTCGAATTTTCTATAGCATCAGCTACTAAAAGTCTAAAACCTTCATATGACCTACCATTTTGCTTATTCGTAGAAGTAACTCACACTACCAATTAATTGTAAGATCAAAGGGCTTTGATATCAATAATAACAAACCTAAGGCTTTACAAATTTTTTCTTTGTATTTGGGAATCTAATTGTAATCAAAATGATGGAGTTTTGTAGAATGAAATGGTGTTCGGATTAGATTCGAATCATGAAGGACGCGTTTCAGCGGCTACGGCTAAATGGAGCAAAGCCTTGAAAGTCTAAAAATTGGGTAATCAGGCCGGATTGGGTAACTCAAAGAGCACAATATGAGTAGTACCAAGAATTCCACATTGATGGGTAGTCTTAAGAGCCACGAAAGTAGTTGACGGGCCAGCCAGATAGCATACGGGACCGGGGACGTCCCAATAACTATTCATGTTCTTTTATTTTTAATAAAGTAAAGAGAAAGTAGTCATCCTACGTGACAAATAGTTGTCCTGAAAAGTTTTTGCTTAGCTAGTAAGTTACGTAAAAAATACAATAACAGAAAAATTGTAGGTGGGAAACAGAATTTCTATTTCCGAGTAGAGCAAGTTAAAAAGGGCAGGACTCACTTCACTCTTCTCCTCCCGCCCAAAACCCTTCTCTCTCTCTCTCTCTCTCCCGGTTGCGTAAAGCTAGGGTTCATCTACAATGGCTCCCTCCGATGGTAACACTAGTAATAATGAAACGAAGATAGTAGAATTAGAAGATGAGATTGAAGGAGGAAACGTGGGCACCACCGATTACTACTTCGACAGGATCGGCGAGCCCGTGCCGATCAAACCCCATGACTCCAACTTCGATGTGGAAAGCCCTCCCTCTCAGCCCCTCGCCGTCTCCGAGCTCCACGGTCTCATCTTCGTTGCCCACTCCTGTGGATTTTGTGTTGCTAGGATCAAGGACGTTATTGCCTCGGCCAAGGACATCAAGGACAAGGGAAGCGGCTCTTCTATTCAGGAGTTGAGTGTTGTGGATGTCCCCATCGGCAAGGTTCACATCTTGGCTATCTCCGCTGAAAATTCTACCCTCGCTGCTTCTATTGATCGAAATGTCCATTTTTTCCCTCTTAATTCGCTTCTCAATAAGGTACGCTACACTACCCTACCTGTAACGACCCAAGGAACCACCCACTTTATGTGGGCTACTCCGACCGGGGTGTTACACTACCCTTTCATTTCTGTTCGTCCTAGCTCAATTCTTATGCTTTTCATTAGAGCTGCGATGCAATCTCATGAGCTTGACCAATCTTCTCTTTTGAATTCTTATACTCAATTCATGTGATTCCATTCAATTGGTGAGGTCATTGTCGCGTCTTCTTTATTTGATCTTGTCTCCAAATATAAACTCGATTCTTTACTGTTTTTGGTTTTGTGATTTTTATAGAGCCAAAGGACCTTTAAAAGTTTTCATTTTGTTTATGCCCCCATATTGATACAAACCTTAAGTAAAACTTGAAACAAGCTTGCAAGGGGAGGGTGCCAAGAGCTTATATACACATGATTAAGATTGTACTTAAGTCATGTGGGACACTTAGGGCTGTAACACATATTTAGCTCGATTTGGAGATAAACTCAAATATTGATCCCTGTTGCTGAGAATGCTGTTTATCATGGCAATAATCCAGGGACTGAGGAAGAGGTTTTAAAGCAGATTAAATGGGAAGTGAGGATCCGGTTTACTATTAAAGGTAAATTTAAGAAGACCCGAGTGAATGATTTCCTTTGTAGTGCTTGGGGTATAGATGGGATTTTGTCTTAATTTTGCCTAGTTTTTCTTTTATACTACTGGTTGTAGTTTTGGGATTGTATAGTAGTTTTGAAGCTTTAGTTTTGCTTTAGCTTCTCTTTGTATAGTGCTCAGTTGTTTTGATAATGGAAACTTACTCATTCATAAAAAAAAAGAAAAAAGGATTACTGCACCGTTAATAGTAAAATTGTTGGTTCCTTTCCACACTACGGTGTTTGGGAGAAGAGAGGAAGGTAAATAGTATGTGTGAGGTTCTGGGAGGCTGTCATGGCCCATTATTGAAGAAGCAGATAAACCAAGATATAGCACAATGCCTATAAAAATTTCATTTTACTCATCTTTAATGAAGGTTACATGTATAAAAATAAGTAAAAAACAGCGTGAAACTCTATTGTTTCTTGATGCTGTAGAGTTTTGCTTTGCATGTGGACACTGCACTTTCTGTTGGCCGTAGTTGGTTCTACACAGATCGTTCATATGGCATACTTTTTACTAGCCCCACATTCATTGAAAGAGCAGCATGTAGTGTCATCATTGACAAGACTTCTTAAATTTAATATACTCACAGCAACTACTCGTGATTTAATCCACTTCTCTTCGAAGCCTCTTCTCCTTTTGTTAAAACGCCACTTGGGGTTACATTCAAATGCTGTGGAAGCAAATAAAAAACTCATTCTTTGTTAGGATAATCATAGTGACACTAGGATGCTAAGCAAATCTCACACTTTTGAGTACGCTAGGCCTGTCTTATATATATTTCAACTTCATGATAGACATTCCAAACCTTCCAGGACCAAAAAAAAAAAAAAAAAGAAGAAAAAGAAAAAAGAGAAGAAGAAGAAGCAAATGTGTAGGGTGAAACATCATTGTCTATCCATCTGAAACCAGTAATCAAAATGATTTGGTTCAATTTATATTTAAAATTGTCTTCTTGGTGGCATTTGCTTATTCAAATCACCAGCAACTGAAAATTATTTCATGTTTTATTTCTACTGCCCATTATGCAGGAACTTAGACCATCTTTCTCATGTTCACTCGATGAATCAAGCTTTGTCAAAGATTTTAAATGGAGAAAAAAGTCAGAACGTTCTTATGTTGTTCTTTCAAATTCTGGGAAGCTATATCATGGAGTGGTTGATGGGCCATTTAAAGATGTAATGGACAATGTCGATGCTGGTATGTTATATCCTGTTGTCTTTCATTCTATGATATGAGTCACATCCAGTTTTTAGTAATTACTCTGTCCTGCTGATGTGACATTTGCATCCTTGTGTCTCTAGCGGATGTGTTTATGCTACATTCTCACATTGGCATGCTGTAACATCAGTACAACTTTCATTATTTTATTATCCTGATGCACCAATTCTCAAGAACAAAAAGTTTTGTTTTTTGTTTTTTGTTTTAAATTAATTTTTATGAATACTATTTTTTTTTAAATTTTTAATGTTTTATTTAGTTTGAAATGGAAAACGAAAGACTAAGAGTGAGTGACACAAAGTCTGCCTACTAAAACGTTGAGTGTAATGTGAAAAATTCTTCACTTGGTTATATTAAGTAAACCACCAGGCTTACCTGTGTAGAATTATTGAGTCAAAACAAAATTTGAAATATTTCCTACTGATTTTGTGATGTTTCTGATCAGAGTGCATCTGCTTCTTTTTGGTCGTAAAGTAAGACTTACTGGAAGACAGCTCTTTGTTTTTGCGAATGAATAATAATACTCTTAGCGGTGCTACTTCTTTACAAGGTATCCGTAAGGGAGACCTTATTTTGTATGTAAAATGGTCTACATAGATGTCTTATTTATTACTAATTGTACGATATCTGAAATAAATCTGGGACCAATCAATGATCGTCCAGGAACTATAATTTCCAGACTGTTTAGACTGACATGAGTGGTAGGTACACCCTTGGGCCTTGGCCTTGTAAGAGACCCAATCTCTATGTTTCACTGCATTTTCTACATAAGCCAATAGGACACTTTTCCTCCATTACAGCACTGGGAATCACCTTTCTTAGTACCCTGTGAACTAAAAAGAAACCTCTGGATGCATGAATCACCAAAAGGATCAAGTAACCAATAGTTGTCCTAACTCTCCACTTAAGCTTCACTCCACATTTAAAACTGCAAAACTTTCGCCTTTTGGCACATCAACTCATTGCTCCAGGTTATTTTTTTCACGCGTCTATTGACATGACTTTTTTTCTTCTTCTTCTTCTTTCTGGAAGCCTTTATCTTTTAGTTATGCTACATTGTCAGGATTTGCTTGAAAACTGCATAAGAGAAGATAATTCATACTTCTGTTATTAATGTGGTATAAAGGTTTTTTTTTTCTTTCTCTTATATAGTTTTTGCCTTTGCTTATTTTAAGTTTTTGCTTTATTGTAGTTGAATGGAGTGTAAAAGGAGAATTTGTTGCTGTGGCAAGAAAAAATGTCCTTAGCATTCTCTCTTCAAGATTTGAGGAGCGGTTGTGCATGTCACTATCATTCAAGTCATGGATTGGAGATTCAGATGTGAACTGCAGTGTAAAAGGTTTTCATGTTCTTTTTAATCAAATTCCAATCTATTGATTGTTTCCTCATGTATATGGTGTGCAATTGCTTTTTTTATTTTATTTTATTTTATCCCTAATTCGATTTAAGTCTTTTGTCTTGCTCAGTTAATTCAATGACCAGAATTTCTTGGTAGTTTATGCCTTTTATGAATTCCTAGCATATACATTTGACTTATTTGTGTAATTTTGGGGCATGTAAAGTGTGATAGTTGGCACTTGTCAAAGGTGTCAAAACAGAGGGACTAGTTCTTGGAAAATTGATTACAAACCTTCGAGAATAATGTTCATTAACTGTATTGAGCTGCCAAAGAATTCTACACCTGTAGATGCTGATTGATGTTTTTTTTTCTTAATGTTGTGAAATTCCACATGCACACCTAATTTTTCTTGCATTTCTTTATCAAACTAGATCTGGCTTAAAGATTCTTTATTATTTCTATTTGCTTTTGGAGTTGGATAAACCCTTAATTCTTTAGAGCGTATTTGACATATGGGTCGACAAAAGAGTGTTTTCGGTGAGGGTCATTCTAAAATGTGAAGTTGTTTGAGTTCCTGGTAAACAAAATTGAGTGCAAATGGATGGGGTTTTGAGCTACTATCAGTTTATACCAGAGACTCCAAGGTTAAAAGGTATTCGGATAATAGATGTAACACCCTGACTTTAAAAACAAGCTGCAAGTGGAATTATCTGCATTCCCACGTGACGCTACTACTTAATAAAACCCACTCAGTGGAAAATTATTAAGTGTAGAAAAATTTTCTTTTATTTTTGAAACTACAAACTCACTAAAAGACGTAATGCACCAGAGCTCTTATAGAAAATACAACTTTATAAACTTAACTTATATTGTCATTTACATATCAACCACTATTGTCTATTACACAATTCAAAAGTTCCATAGAGGCGTACAAAGAACTTCAACTTACTTATAGGAAGTTAGCCCTTCAAAGAGGAGGTCTTCAATTCCAAACACACTTACAGGTCTTCCATAGTTGCCTCCATGGCGACATCTGTAAAATCATCACAATTTTATAGGTATATGTGTGAGTTCATGAGTCGTGGCGAGTTGGCCCTCAAGGAAGCATTCCCCATCCTTTATGGCTTATTCGGAGATAGGGCTGCTTGTGTTGCTGATCACATGGACTTCTCTAGTGGCTCCCTTCAGTGGGAAGTCAGCTTTCTGCGAGCGGCGCATGATTGGGAGGTAGTTGTCTTTGCTTCTTTCTACTCCTTATTGTACTCCTCTAGTAGGAATAGGGTAGGAGAAGATAAGCTTTGGTGGGCTCCTTCTCGCAAAGGAAAGTTTGATGTTCGTTCGTTCTACAAAGCCCTTGTTTGCAAGGATGCTGTCTCTTTCCCTTGGAAGAGTATTTGGCGGACCAAAGTTCCTTTGAAGGTGGCTTTTTTTGGGTGGTCGGCAGCTCAAGGGAAAATTCTTACTTTGGACAATCTCAGAAAGCGACAAGTCATTGTGGTAAATAGATGCTGCTTGTGCGAAAGGGATGGGGAGTCTGTGGATCATCTGCTTATTCATTGTGATATTGCCCAAGCCTTATGGACTGCCATCTTCAGTCGATTTGGGTTGTCTTGGGTTATGCCTTTTCGGGTGGTCGACTTATTCGCTTGTTGGTGGACCGGCGGGCGCTCTCGTAACGCTGTTGTTTGGAAGATGGTGCCTTCTTGCCTCATGTGGTGCCTGTGGAGGGAGCGGAACAACAGAACGTTTGAGGATCAAGAAAGAACGCTCGAAGATCTCAAGTCTTTTTTCTTTTTCACCCTTTTCTCTTGGACAGCTGCTTATCTAGCTCCTTTAGCGATAAACTTTTCTGACTTCCTTGTTCTTTTCTCTTCTTGTATTGAGTCTTGACTCTTGTATACTTCCTGTGTACCAGGGCTGCGCTTTGCGCTTTTTATAAAATTTCTACTTACTTATAAAAAAAAAACAAGTACAAATATCCTGACCATTACGTGTGTGGTGTGAGCTTCCATTTTCCTTTGAAAATTCTTCCTATCTTGAGTTTACTATACAACTATTATAATGCAGGTTTTCACAAAACTGTTTGTTTTCAAAGTCATAGTTGTTACACAACCCAAGCATAGAAATTTGTTTATACATACTTATAAAACCACATATTTGCCTTCGCATTTTCTTTACTGCATATATCACGTCATACCTCATAATATGAAGTGAGTAAAAAAGTTCATAACATGTAATGTAAAACATTATTCAAAACATCAAACCATACGTATTATATCATATCCATGCATATTCCGTGTAATTACACATACTAACGCATTCATTTATACATTTTGTTAGGTGTATTTCCTCCACCTAACCACCGGAAGGCTTTGCTAGTGTTTTCTCTCCCTTCCTAGCATTGGTGTGCCAAGTGTATACCCCACTTTACCGGCGAGTTTGTTAAGCGTATTGCCCCCACTTAACCGTCCGAGGGCTGTTGTTAAGTGTATTTTTTCCACTTAACCATCAAAGAGTTGTTAAGCGTATTCCCCCCACTTAACCGCCGAGGGTTTTGTTAAGTGTATTCCCCCCACTTAATCGTTAGGTTACTCAACACACTTTTAT
The DNA here is from genome assembly GCA_900184695.1 of Betula pendula. Classification (NCBI taxonomy): domain Eukaryota; kingdom Viridiplantae; phylum Streptophyta; class Magnoliopsida; order Fagales; family Betulaceae; genus Betula; species Betula pendula. The sequence continues at coordinate 252,668 of FXXK01000801.1, read as the reverse complement.
AAATTCTTATAACACATCTCATGTTTCCACAAGGTCTCATTCTTTCCACAAGGATATTGGCCCGATGGTGGGGCTTTCGTGTGAAGGGTATGAGGATTAGATTGTGGCTCTCCTGGGAGCCATTGAAAATGATTCTACAGGCACGTCTTCGGTAGGCTAAGGGTGCTTGTTCGGGAGGCTAAGGGTGCTTAGCTTTAGCCTAAGGGTGCTTGTTCCAGAGGTAGAAGGGGGCTTCTTAACTTGGAAAACTCAATTAACTATGATTCTACAGGCATGTCTTCAAGGCAGGGGAAAGGCAAGACTCACGTTTTTTAGCGTTGAGCACTTCATGTGGGTCTTGGGTTGGAGGCTTTTAGTGTTTTGTGGGTCTCGGGTTGGAGGGCTTTCGTTGTTTTGCGGGTATTTGGTGTTTTGTGCATTTATCTTTTTCTCATTCTAGTTAGGTGTTTTCCTTTGTATATTGATGTTGTACCTAGAGGCACCTTACGCTTTTTATAAAACTTTTTCCTTATCAAAAAAAAAAAAAAAAGAAGCTCATTTCTCTTTCACAATTCATTTTCAAGTAAACGCATGTGAATCATGTGACAACATAGTTTCACATTTGCATTCAAATAATTCAGGGCTTAGAACCACAATGAAGACATACATAACATGCATTTAAAACATTTTAAGTGCAAAGTCAGTAAGTTTATACTTATAGTTTAGGCTTATAATCTCCTGAATACACCCTTGGGTTACACTTCCATGTTCGTTTGCGTTCCATTATAACTATATTAGACTTCTTAGCTTAACTAACATCCTAATGATCACCTTAGCCCTAGAGGTCATCTCCTTTTTTTTCAGAAGGGCCTTAACCTTTCTGCCTTCGGTAGTCCCGGTCGAACGGGATTCAACTGGATATCGATCGAAGCTCTTTGTGGTTACCACAATGAAACAGTTTTTGATCGAGGCTCTCAAATGTTACTCTGTCTCTTAGCTCGATTGAATTGAATTCGACTGGCTATCAATGGAAGCTCTTTGGAGCTGACCTGGTCAATAGGTGTTCGAACAATGATGTGCAGACTCGAGCACATCAATGTAAAAATCACATTTTTACTTGGTTTAACACATTCTAATCTGTTGATCCTCATTCTAGGACAAATCGTAACCCAACTTGCAACTAAAAATTCAATCTTTTTTATTTGAAAGTCTCAAACTTTAAACTTACAAACAAAACCCTAGTTTTTTGTAAAAACTCTATCCTTGCACGTTCTTTGCATTCTAACAAAATTTTGGCAGCACGACGACATACTAACATATTTTCCAAAGTGCATACGAGCCCATTTTATACATTTTATGAAAATAGTTTTAAAGCATCTATCCTACCACAATTGAGGATAATAGCATAACCACTCACGTGGTTATCACAATATTGACAATACACTTTCCTATAGTATAACTATATACATATATATGACGCTAAACAGTTACTATAACAATACTACTATAACAAATGGACAAGGAGAGGATATAAACTTTATACCTCATGCACTTCGCTGATCGAGCACCTAGTTACTCGCACCACGAATTCACACTTTGGCATGCCTTTGCTACTCAAAACTCACTTCACTAAGCCTCACTCATGTTTAAAATGGGAGAAAATGAAGTTTATAAAGTTTTGAACGTTCTAATGCTCTATTTATAGAATTTTTCTCGAAGTGCTATAATGTTGATTGATGGGCGTTTGAACGGTGGTGCGTCAACATAAAAAATATGAAGTCATGTCAGTGCAACGTCTCACCACAAGACGCACACTAATTGACACATGGAGATTCTCCTCGGTCAATATGCATTCGAACAACACCGGCATCCCAGCATTGAACACATATGTCAAATCAGTCTTTTTGGCACATGATTAGATTTTAGCCGTTGATCGCCTATCGCCAAGCAATCTGATGATACCACATGGTGACCGTCCAGTTCGAACGGCACGTTCTCCGTTTGAACGTGATCGTTTGACTTTATTTTCCCATGCTTTTCCTCTTGCTGCCATTTTTTTGATAAGTAAGTCAAATTTTTGGCACTTGATTAGATTTTAGCTGTTGATCGCCTACCGCCGAGTAATCTGATGATACCACATGGTGATCCTCCTGTTCGAACGGCACGTTCTTCGTTTGAACATGATTGTTTGACTTGCTTTTCCTCTTGCTACCATGTGTTGCCAATATTTGGTTGAAAGGGTTTCATCTTGTCATCGACCAAGACGGTCTATTCTAGACTTTTCTAAGTCTTTTTTATTCTGTTTTCATCCCGTTTTGTTTTATCTCTCTTGGGCATTCTTGTACTTTATATTAAAGTTTTTTTTTTTTTTGAAGTGAAATTCCAGGCTTTCATTAAAGAAAATCAAATCATACAACTCTCTGAGATTACAATATTATGAAGGAACACATGATAGTCTTGCATCCAAATTTCCTCTATAGATTGTTGGAGAGCTGCCTTCGCCATTAGATGGGCTGCCATGTTTGCTTCCCACTTTGTATGCATCACGTGCCACGATTGAAGACTGTGCAGAAGAATTTTCGCATCATCAATCAAATTACCATACCTACTCCAAGATTGGTCATTATTCCAAAGTGCATGTACAATCTCCATAGCATCACCGTCTAGAATGACATTAAATCTCTGCCAAAAAACATAGCCTTCCATGCCACAAAAGCCTCTGCCACAATTGGGTTAGTGATGTAGATCTTGGAGGAGCACAGTGTTGCCAAGACCTTTCCCTCACAGTCTCTAACAATCACGCCCACACTCATCAGTTTCCTTGTTTTAGCTGCATCCCATTTAATTTTGTACACCCCACAGGAAGGAACCTTCCACCCTGGAACAACTATATCTGGCATCCCTACCTCCTCATTTTTTTCCTTTTGTTCCGCTGCATAGAAATCCTCCACAACCTCCTCCTCATTTTGACAAGTTGTGTCGGATGTAAGAGATCTCCACCAAATACCACTGCATTTCTATGGAGCCATATTTTTTTTCTAGCTACTGTGGCCATTAATTTATTTACTAGGGCATTACAAGAGATCCTCCAAAGTTGTTTGGAGGTAGAGGTGTCATTATCCAAATATTTTTAGACTGGGGAATGAAAAAAATTCTTGTTAAAGTCTTTGGATAATTTTCAATGTAAATGTGAAGATTCTAGTCTAAATTATGATTTTGTTGATTATAAATTTATAAAGAATGGAGAATGCTCAATTAAATAGGAAATGTATTATAACTACTTCTAAAATAAATAAAATCTAAAGTTTAAAAGATCTAAGGATTTGAAAAAGAAAATACAGAATGAACACTGTCTAAGGCAGTCATGATCATACACAAATCTCTAAAATAAAGCCTTAATTGAGTTCCAAAGGAAGCTCAACCCATCAAACGTCATACTATCAATTTCTCATGAAGTTGTCCAATTTGTGTTACAGTATGGGATAGCATTGAAAATTTTTTCACTCTTATGGCGACTGAACTTCCTTTTAATAATGTTGCAGTCTTCATATATGTAAATTTAAAAGGGGGTCCAAAGTTGTTTTAGAATTTAGAAAAGAATTCCTAGTATCACTTTTCCTTCGCACCAGCTGCAGATATGCTACATTAATTCCTTGCACAACTGTAGTAAATTACAGTTACTTTGTTCAGGAGTTAATTTTGTGCTGTTCAAGGGATTTCGAGTGTTGGAATTTCTCCAATATACCTCTGATTAAAGGTTAGAGTCCAACTTAATTTTCTTTTTGACACTGCAAAGAGAGACAAAAGGTTGGACTCTTCAAGTGTCAGTTTGCAATTTGTTGTGCTTATGTCCTTTTCAAAAAAATGCCATTTTACAAAGATTTCCTTGTACTTACATCCTCTTTAAGGAATGCCATCTGTAATTCCTAGAATGTGTCTTTGCAAGCACTCGTATTTGACATTTGGCCACAGACACATGAATTTTACTAAATCTTCTATGTTATAAATCAGATTTCTTGGAGTTTATAGATGAGAGTCTGTAATATTAGATTGTTAGATTAGATGTTTATTTTTTTAGTGCGCTCTATACAGTTCTAATATGTTTTAACAATGGTATACCTATATCAAAAACTTATATGAGACTCGGAACTAGTACATATTTTTCTTGATTTTTCTTCAGGTTAACTGGTATTTAAAGATTTTGTTTGCTCTGTAACTTCAGCTGTTGATGGAGATACTATGCTTTCATTTTTTTTAATTGATAATTCACATATACCTGATGGGTCTTGAAATGATGGAGCTCACCCTCTACCCCATTCTTATGGGTGTAGGAGTTTCTATTCTAGCTAAAGCTCATTGGCTTATGCAAAATTCTGTTGTCTCTTGTAAAATGCAACCATTCTTCTGTTTTTTCCTTGTTCTGTAAAAAATATTCAAGATTCTTTGGCTTTGAAACTAAAATATTTCTTGAATAATTGCACCAGTGGATTCTATCAGGTGGGTTCGTCCTGATTGCATTATTCTAGGGTGCTTTCAACATACTGCCGATGGCAAAGAGGAAAATTACCTTGTCCAAGTTATCAGAAGCAAAGATGGCAAAATTACCGATGTTAGTCACTACTTTTTGGATACTGACCCTAAACTTATTGTAAAGTTTGTTATATTTCTTATATAAGATGAGCTAGCAATGTGTATTTCCTTTCTACTGCTTATTCATTATAATTACACTCAATATGTTTCGCTTTCATGTTGGATTAGAAAATGAGGATCATTCTTGGGTTGGAAACCCAATAAAAAAAAAAAAGGAAAAAGAAGGTCATTGACTTTACCATTTATGATAGTTCAAATATTGGTTCATACTTTTGATTCATATTTATATTACCGTGTCTGCCTCATCTGCTGGTATGAAATGGAGGCCTTCTCTAGCAGAATGTGGATTTATAGATTTTGATACTTATTACATTTTTGTGGTCTATAATGAAGCAATCAGGTTTTCAACTCCTAAACAGGGCATTAACAAGGTTGCCTTATTGACATGTCACTATTTGGCAAATTCACGCAATTATATGCAAGGAGTGCAAACTTGGGGTCCCCATGGTGCAATATGATTATAAATATTTGCATATGTATTGTATTTACTTAGAAATCTGTAAGTACTGTTATAGTTTTGAGCATTGATTTTGTGAAATCTTTCTTGTAGGGTTCTTTCGAGCCAGTTGTGGTATCATTTTCTGATTTGTTTCTAGGTTTTAGTGATGACATTTTGCCCTTTGGAAGTGGACCGCATTTATTCTTGAGCTATTTAGAACAATGGTATGTGTTGTAAATTTCACACCTTAAGGTTTTTGACTCTTTGACATTCAGAATTAATGAATTTATTTCAGTGTTGCCTGCTGCTGTTAATTTTGCCTTAATACACTAATTATGGAAGCATGCTTGAATTTTGACCAATCCAGCTTTTTTTGGATCTTGTTTACTAGATCAAATTATTTGAACTTAATGTCTTGCCCATTTGTAGTAGAGAAGCCACAGCTGTTGCTCTCTGTCCCTCCCCCCAACCCAAAAAAAAAAAGAGATGAAGAAGAACAATCCAAGTTTATCAGATTATGTTGTGAATATGATTAACCCTGAATATAGGGGAAAATGTCTCTGTGCATTTAGAAACACCGCTTAATTGTTTTAGAGAAATGGTTATTTCCTTATAAAGAAAAAAGTGTATCACATGGAGGAGAAGATTTCCTTCCAAGCATGCCAGAAGCCAAAAGTAAAAACTGCCTTCAACATATATTATAGATAAGAAGGTAATTTCAAGTTTTATGCAAATGACATGCTCTGTTCATGGAGAGAGTTTGTTGAGGACTATTTGTTCTGATTGGATTTTCTATTTTAGTCACCAAACTCATGAATGCCACCTTTTTGCTTGCTGTCATGCTGAGCCCTGGTTACTTGTTTAAGCATCCTTTTGCCAGCTCTGTATATGAGTAATTATTATGATTGGACATTTATTTTGGGGTGTTTAGTTTGAAACCTCTTTGGTTCATCATTGTTTCTAAGTAACTCATTGCATCTCGTATGTGAAAAAACTGACCATTTGCTCATAATTCTTTTCCGTTACATTCTTCATTCTCAAATCATTTAACTATGTGTAATCTTATTAATTTTGATTAAGTATTTTCTTGTGTTCGATTCCCCACACCTCCAAATCCTTATATACTTTTAAAAAATAAAAATTTCTTGTAAGATGGTAAAATTGAACAGATTATTCTAGCATAAAATGGTGATGCCTAACTTTTGTTTTTTGCATGTTACAACAGTGAGCTCGTAATTACTGCTAACAGGAAGAATACAGATAGACATATTGTGTTGCTTGGTTGTTCACTAGGCGATGAGATAAATGAAGTTGCAGTTGTCGATATTGAACGAGAAAAATGGCTACCGAGGATTGAGCTTCAAGGTGCTCAAAATTGTATCCTATAAGAGCAAATGGATGAAGTGATCCTTTTGTTTTACATGATTTTTTCCCCATCACTATGAATCATCAGTTTGGGTTATACATTTATTACATAAACATTCACTTTCTACATGAAAATTTTAATTGCTCATCTACCTCTAAATCTTTAGGAACACCCAAAGTCTTCTATTTATCCTCTAAGAGGCTAGATGACTTGAAGATCCTATGTACACATTAGGGGGCTGTTACTTTGAAGTCCATATTTTTCTGAGCTTATGTGTGTTTATAATGAATTCCATGACCCTCATCATAGTGTTTAGACGACTGAATATTATGTCTACCATCAGGTTTTTCCTATAAAAATTTTAATAGTGTCAGTGAGATATTATAAGTGCTTTGCTAGCCCCCGTTTCTTCAATTATCTCTCTCTTTCTCTCACACACACAAATAGACATATATAAGCATACATCACTGCATACATAAATACATACACATACACACTTAATTATGTGGTGTGTGTGTGTGTATCTCTGTAACCATACATAACCATACATAAATACACACCCACAATACACATAAATGCACACACACGCGCATTGTTGGAAGACCCAAGGATGGGGACTTTCTAAAGAGGCTATCTGGAAAGTTATTCGTGCGTTCTTAGTGTGGAGCATTTGGAGAGAGAAATTGGCACCTCTTTTGAGGACTGCGGGTCCATTGTGCTCAGTTTAAAATCCATTTCTTTTTTCTTTTCATGATTTTCTTAACAATTTTTCTCTTTATAGCTAGATGTATCTTTTATATACTTCTTGTGTATCTGGTTTGCCCCTTTTGCGATTTTTAATGATATTTCGTCAACATATACAAAAATTATTATGATTTTCTTGTTCTTTTTTTTTTCTCTTTCTAGCTAGGTGTTTTCTCTTGTATACTTCCTATGTACTTGGGGGCGCCTTACGTTGTTAATGATTTTTCGATTACTTATTAAAAAAAAAACTTCTAAAAAAATTCATCTTTTTTGAGATCTCTCTTAGATTGGGCTGTAGTCTATGTTCCCAATTTCTCCTCTTTGAATCTTTTACATCTTGTTAATTTTTAGATTTTAGATGTCTTTAGGGTGGTTGCATTTCTTGTATACTCTTTCATGTATGAGGGCTTTGTCTTTTCTTCTAATAAATTATTATTCATAAAAAAATGTACACACATGCGCGCACGCATACATCAATGCATATATAAATACACATATACACACATACTTCAATGCATGCATAAATGCAGACACATGCTTGTAAAAATGTGAGCGTGCGCGCGTGCTGGTTTGAATTTATTTATGCTTATTTTTCAGGATTTTGTTACCGCTATTAATTAAAAGTTTGCTCATATGCCCATTCTTTCAGAAAATGATGATGATAATTTGATCCTGGGGCTTTGCGTTGACAAAGTTTCACTCTATGAGAAAGTGAAAATCCAACTTGGAGTTGAGGAACGTAGAGAGCTCTCGCCATATTGCATTCTTCTATGCCTTACTCTGGAAGGCAAGCTTGTCATGTTCCATGTGGCCAGGTAGTTCTCGATGATGCCTTTCACACCTCCCTTTATGTTAAGTATCATGTGACGCAGGTACTGCACAAGTAGGTGTCTAAGTTCATTTAAGTGGTTCTGAGCTCCCTGAGCATTGGTACTATGTTTTTTGCACTACATTGGTCTATATTAGACAATTAATCAAGTTTTTTTGCAGTGTCCAAGGAACTTCAGTTCCACCAGAGGTTATTTCTGCCCCTTCTGATGAGGAAAAGGAGGAAGGGGATGCTTATACAGTTGTACCTGTAGATTGTCATTTATCCAAACCTTCACTTGGATTAGATAAACCAGAACTAGAGCAGGTGTCTCTGGGTTTTCATTTCGGGGATGTGAACAGCAAGGAACTTAAGACAAAAGAAGATAGCGAGATTTCTACCAAAAGTGATCCAAAGCCTTTTGATGTGAGCAAGAGTTCAGTGCCTCCTGTTGTTACCAGTCCTGTATCCCTCAAAGAAAGTAATTCTAAAAGCTGGAAAGTTGAATCCCAGGTAAATTCAGAGTCCTTTGAAACTGATAGGCAATACGCTGTCCCTGTCACAAAATTAGACCAATCATCTTCGGCAGGTTCCTTTAACATGTATAGTGACTTAAGCAAGATGGAAAGTCAAGAAATTGCAGATCTTGGATCTAGGACATCTTTTGTAGGAAGAAGTTCTGCTGATACCCCTGGTCAATCAAACCACAAAAATTTACAAGATAGTGTTGGGCTGCGTAAGGAATCACCAGGACATATTGGATCGACTAGCTTACAGAGTGCTTCATCTCAGTCTTGGTCAACCAGAAAATTCATAATTCCAAAAGAGAGTAATGCAAGATCTTCAATTTTACCTTCAGGTTCTATTCAAGGCAACCAAACTGAAAACTCAGGTCTCAGTTTTGATGCTGCAAATGTTTCTGGAGGCCTAGCTGTAAAACCTTTTCGTTTAAAGGATTCCTCCGGTACATCTACTTCAGTCAATTTTTCTGGTGGACCAGTTCAGAGTGGGGAACAGAGAACATCAACAGGGGCAGGGAATGTTGAATCATTATCTTTGCTTCGCAGCTCACAAATGTCAGCACAGGAAAATTTTGTATTGCGAAAGTCTCCGAACCATAAGCTTCATCCTTCCAAGGAAGATTACCAAACTCTGCCCCTGTCAGGCATCCTGAACTCTGAACCAAACTTATCAAAACAGTTTGGAAATGTAATGCACATTTCTTATACCATTCAATTTTTTGCAAATACTCTGTGAGTAGAAGTTCAGATCAGCATTAGAGGGTAGTTCTTATTAAGATTAACATAATTGCTGTCCCAGCTACGACTGACTTAAAAGTTTACTTTCTTATGCTCCTGGGATTCACAAGATAGGACATCCTTGCTAGCGTTTTTATAGGTTTTTAGATTGTAGTTTTATTCTCAAGTCCAATTTTCTTTTCTACCAGTGTTGCGAACCTGTTGGAAGATCCAAGTCCACCAATTTTCTTCCCATTCTCTAATTTTTATTTGGTGGGCGATGGGGAGATGTTTTCCTGAAAATAAAGGTTGCAATTTCCTTCATCTCATTGTCTTCATTTTTTCCTCCTTCCAGATAAATGAGATGACCAAAGAGCTGGATACACTTTTGGAATCTATAGAAGCAGAAGGTGGTTTCAGGGATGCCTGCACCGTTTATCATAAAAGTTCAGTTGAAGCATTGGAGCAATGCCTGAGGACCCATTCTGACAAATGTAGAATATGGAAGGTAATTTGTTTTTGTATTTGACTCGCTCATATCTTCTTTGTCATTTATATTAATTTTACGCACTTGTTGGCTCTAGCTATGAGTTGCTTTATATGATGTCATTAGTTGGTTTGTGAGATTTCCACAAGTATCCTGTTCAATCCAAACAATAAGGTCCAGTTGCATACTTTAGTTACTTTTTACAATAATCTGGAAAAGAGTTTCATGGATAGTAAAAGTGAGAATATAATAGGAGAGGAAAGTTCTCCAGTCTTCTTGTTCTGTAGAATAGGCCATAAGGAGACTAGCTTTTGCAAGAAAAAAGCAAGAGATGGCAATGGCTAATAAAAATGTCAGCCTACGATCCTACAAACTATTTAGTGGGAATGATCATTTAAGGAGAGAACCTCAAGGTAACTCCTCCCAATACCCTTTTCCCTCTGCATCCCTCCAAATCAAAATCCAAGGAGAGCTAATGTCGGACAATAAAGTTCCCTTTGAAACTGGCTGATTTGGGAGATTATGAAAATCGTTAGTCTAGGGAGTAGATGACGTGAAAAACATTTGTATCCGGTAATATCTGTGTTGACCAATAAAGAAGATAGCCTTAAATGGAACTTGGGAATGCAAAATGCTCCTAACTGAACATTGATGAGTCTGACCTCTATTATCTCCCCCTTTTAAAGTTAATGGTCAAAACAGCTCAAGAACGAGCTATGGTTGCTGAGCGAGCTATGGTTGTTTGTATTCTCTGTTTTAAAGTTCAATGGGTGATGCCTAAGAAGGTAATTGTGTGTCCCTACTTTTGATAAGTAATTGTGTGCTCTTATTAAAACAAAAAAAAAGGGTAATTGTGTGCCCTTTGGATAGAAAAGTTGGTTCTGAAAGCATAGGAGTTATCTCATTTGGAATGTTGCCCCCTTAAGCATAAAGCGGACTATTTGGAAGGAAAGAAACAATCCTACATTTAGTGGTGTTGAGCTGTCTATTATTGAGTGCACTATTTTTGAGATTGTTGTTTGGTGGTCTTGTGCACTTGAAACATAGTAAATGATTGTTTTTTTATATAGATTAATGGATTCTCTTTCTTTTCAATTATCATTCTTTAGGAGAGCTTTCTATACACTTATTTTGTACATGAGTTTCCCCTTTATTCTAATAAAATTTATACGTACACATACATACATACATACATATGCATGTCTTAAACTTGTTTGAATTTTAGACATTTGCTCTTTTGGTAGCATATGTATGTGTTTTTCCTTTTTATTTGGTAACATTTGTGTTCTCCATTGTTGTAATTCTTAATTTTATCACTCATGTTTGAATCTTGGTTATCTTTGGACTTTGTAGAGGATAATGGATGAACGACTTGGAGAGATCCAACATCTTCTTGATAAAACTGTACAAGGTATTGTTCTATGCAAATGAATCGCTTGAATAAACAGTATTGATTTATTTATCATCAATTTAAGACCCGAAGAGATTGATATTGGATATTGTTATAGATTCATCTAGAGGGTCCTATGCTCAATTTTATGGTTCTTACAATCTCAAACAATGTGCATCTAATGTGCTCTTACTATAGTGCTGTAATATTTTATCTAGAACTCAGATAATAAGTATGGAAGCAGGTATGAGAGATGAAATTGTGATCTTGAATAATTATGGTGCCGTTTACAATGGAATTACTTGAAAAGGAGTATATTCGATGTTAAAAACTTTTTCAAGATGCGTGAGATAGAAATGTCTGATAACTTAAAAGTTTTCATCTTACTGTTATGGAAGCATTAGTCTTTGAAGGGGTTCACTTTTCCTGCGTTTTTGGACATTCATTCTTCTTTTTCTCCTTGAAAGGGTTCTCTTGTATACTTCTCAGGTGCTAGAGTTGTGCCCCTATGCACTTTGATAATGAGATTGAATTAATTATAAAAAAAAATGTTTTGATAAATATGAAAAGATGAATTCTTCTTGTATGACCACAACCCACCTGGAGACCTTGCATTTTTTCTGCTAGTCTTGTCTGACAATCTTATGCATTGGTCAGTATCGTGATTTAACTTACAAATAGTTGTCTAACTGACTCAGTTTTGGCAAGGAAAATATACATGGAAGGCATTGTTAAACAAGCTTCTGATAGCCAATATTGGGACCTCTGGAATCGCCAGAAGTTGAGTTCTGAATTTGAGCTGAAGCGGCAGCATATATTACAAATGAATCAGGTATATCAGTTTTTTTTTCACTAGACATAGACTTGTCCGACCTGAGGTTCAATTATTGTGTTTGCTACCTGTCCCAGGATTTGACCAATCAATTAATTGAATTGGAAAGGCATTTCAACAACCTCGAGGTCAATAAATTTGGTGAAAATGGTGGAGCTCATGTGGGTCAGAGAGCTTTTCAGAGTAGATTTAGGCCTTCAAGGTATATTGTTCGCTTTTATGAAAGACAAGTGAGTTCATCCTACTTGTAAATTCTTTATTTTACTTCCAACTATAGAACATTTAGCTTTTCCTTCTAATTTGTTGGCATTTATTGTATGCTTATGGGATCCCAAAAACAGGCTAATTGCAAAATGCTATTTAGTTTTGGATCTCTGAACCAAAGTAGTCATAATTTCTAATTTTTACATAAGTGTCACATTCTTGTTGCAGACAAATTCAGTCGTTACATAGTTTACACAGCACAACAAGTTCACTGTCAGCAGCTGCTGAGCAACTTTCTGAATGTCTCTCCAAACAAATGGCAGTTCTGAGTATAGAGTCGCCTGTGAAACGACAAAATGTAAAAAAAGAGTTGTTTGAAACAATAGGGATCCCTTATGATGCGTCTTTCAGCTCTCCAGATGCAGCCAAAGTTAGTGATACCTCTTCAAGTAAGAAACTCCTACTTTCTTCTGGTTCTGCTGCTGCTAAAGATCAGTCCAGGAGAAACAAATTGAGTGCTCTGAAGAGTTATGAACCAGAAACGGCAAGGAGGAGGAGAGACTCGCTAGATCGGGTAATATTTCCTCAGACTGCTTCTGTATTTTAGTTTCCCTAATAATTATATAAGCCAATTTCTGCATTAAATATTATACTCTGTCGATAGAGGCTTAGTTTCAGAGCTCAACTTGGTCTTACTGACATTAGCTCTACTTTGACGGCCAAATCTGTGAAATGAATCTGCTATGGTGTTAGCGATAAGATTGCTTGCATTTGTTTTTCTCTTGCCACTAGTTAGTAATAGAATTTCTTTAAATTATTCTGCCTGTATTTTCACGGAATTCCTATGAAGCAGAGTAATCTGACCATCTCTTCTCAGGTCAAGCGAAGTTTAAATTTTTTTAATGTCTTCTTTTATCTATTAAAGTAGATATCTCCACATGCGTACATTTAGGATACATACACAGGAGGTGAGATAACTCAATCCCCTCATTTCTCTTTGTTAGAATAATGTATTAGGGTTTGGGAGTATTTTGGTCATTGCCATACTTCTCAAGCTTATATAATAATGTGTGAGGTAGGCTGTGTAAGAATTACATGCCTCCTGTTTCTCACTGTTGATTTCACGTAACCCTCTCAACACTCTTAATTTGCCAAACTGCAATACAAAATTTTTTACTTCTCACCAAGTATTTTTTTCCTGATGACCCGCATCAGAGTTGGGCTAGTTTTGAGCCTTCAAGAACAACTGTTAAAAGGATCCTTTTGCCAGAATGCCAGAAGGAAAGCATGAGTGGGTCATCTTTTTCTATGAATAAGCAGCATTCTAGCCCTCGCATGCTGGATGGTTCAGCAGTTGCTCGCCCACCAGATCGCACAAACCCTTTAACCTTCTGCTATTCATCTCCAAACAAAGGTGATGCAAAACTAAGTGCAAACTAACAACTTTTTTTGGCTTACAGTTGGAAGCTTAATAAGAGACAGTGGCTGATCATTGCTCTTCCATTTTGGTGTGTATTTAGCAGGCATTCAGGATACATCAACAAAACAATCCTCTAAGAGCACAAATCAATTCACATGTGCTAATGAGCTTCCGGCACCATCACAAACTATGGGGCTAAAGTCTCCTACATTGCAAAGACACAATATTTCAGCATTGTCATCTCTGCCAGCATCTCAGTTTGCACCTGTAACAGGAAAAGATCACACAAGGGAAACTAGCGATATGGCCTCAGAAAATTCCTTCAGTGGGATGACTTATAAGCCTGGTTCAGTTCCAATAAATGAAGCTAAGTCAATGCTGCAGTCTGAGACTACTCGACATCAGAAACCGTTAATACCCACAATGTTACCCACACAGGCACCATCATTGCCAAAGAAATCCAGTGGAATCTCTGATTCAAGTAGTAAAGAAACTATGGTTACAAGTTATATAATTGAAACTATGAAGGATAAGGCTTTAACTACAAAAAGTTCACTTTTTGAATCTGAGGAAAAGCATGACTCTCCATCCTCTTCCACATTTGATATGCCGGCAGCTCTCAGCCTAACTAGAAAAGTTCAACTTGATGCTCCTGTGGGCAGAAGCCAGCCTGGTGAAAATGTGTTACTTTCTCCTCAATTTTCAGTATCAGTTTCAGCTCCATCATCTCCAATGATCAATTCAATGACAGCTCCTCCCTCTTCATTATCTACTCCAACTGTGCCAACCTCTTCATCTTCAGTTCAACTACTCAGATCTTTCACCACTTCTAATTCAAGGGCAGATCCTAACCAAGCAGTCTCAACATCCTCATCAACTTCCACTTCTCCAATCGCCCCCTCTGGTTCCTTTTTCTTGCAGGCTTCTAAAACATTGGTGCCCCCAAATACTCCTTTAGCGTCCAACTCTGAGTATCCTAAGACAGAGCCTCCCATGGCCAAATTTAGTTTAAGAACAGATACAGATGCTAGTACACAAGCACCACCTGTGCAGTCTGAGGCTCCCAAGAGTGAAGTTAAATCGAAGCTTGAAGCTTCAAGAATAGCTGGTCCTATAGTTGAAATTTCAACGAGTCTGGCATCTGGAAGCCAGCCCAGTTTCAGCAACATGGCGAATCCCACACTTAATGTCTCATTGAATGCTCAACCAGAACAGCCCTCTGCTGCACGTGTTCTGTTCCCAACACCACTCTCAACTTCTGGGAGCACAGCTGGTGAAAAGAATGAAAGTCTGGATGTTGCAGTAACAGAAGAGGACGAGATGGAGGAGGAGGCTCCTGAGACAAGTAACACAGCTGAACTTAATTTGAGAAGCCTTGGTGGGTTTGGACTCGGCTCAACCCCCAATCCAGCTGCTTCTAAATCAAATCCATTTGGTGGTCCATTTGGTAATTCAGTATCAAGTCCGATGAGCCCAGCGTTTAACATGACAATTCGTAGTGGAGAGCTGTTTCGCCCTGCATCTTTTAGCTTCCAATCTCCCCACTCTTCACAACCATCTCAGCCAATGAGTTCGACTGCATTCTCTGGTGGGTTTGTTACTGGGACGAATGTTCAAGCTCCAACTCAGACTGGGTTTGGCCAGCCAGCACAGATTGGATCGGGGCAGCAAGCACTGGGATCAGTTCTTGGTGCTTTTGGACAGTCAAGACAGCTTGGTACTGGTCTACCGGGTACAGGTTTTGCGTCTTCCAGTGGTTTTGGTGGTGGCTTCCCTGGCACTAGTTCGAGTAGTGGGTTTTCAAATTCTTCTCCTGGAGGTGGATTTGCTGGTGTAGCATCTACTGCTGGTGGGTTTGCTGGTTTGGCTTCAGCTAGTGGTGGGTTTGCTGGTGCAGCTTCTGGGGTTGGGGGATTTGCAGGTATGGCTTCAGCAGGTGGTGGGTCTGGCAGCACTGCCTTAGTTGGTGGTGGGTTTCCCGTGGCAGGTAGTATTTTATCCATCTTATTTTACATGGTGTTGATTTAAGTTCTTTCTGAGGTCTTCTTCTCTGATTTATGTTATGCAAATATGTTTAGGTGGTGGATTTGGGGCTTTCAGCAGCCAAGGTAGTAGCGGTTTCTCTGCTTTCAATGGCAGCACAGGAGGAACTGGAAAACCTTCTGAGCTCTTCACGCAGATGAGAAAATAGTTTTGCCGTATTATATATAGATAAAAGCTCATGGGAAGCTGAATTTGATCACAGCAGTCAGATTCCAATGAAGGCAAATATAGAACAACGTCCTAAAAATATTTAACGAGAGACTCGCTGGGCCATAGGGGCTTCCCTGCCTTATCATGATATGTACCATAAGATTCACAGTTATGTGCAATGATTTGGCTTTCCAACAGGTTAAAGCTTCTTTTTTCGTTTTCTTTTTTCTCGAATATATGTAGTGGCTAATTTAGTTGGTCAAAGTGTGACCATGATAGTATGTGTATTTTTTTAATTTTTTTTTGCTTTTTTCTCGTCTCTTCTTTTTAAATTGACGTCAACACTTGATGAACGACCATATCATTCGTAGTTAAAACGAAAATTTCAGTGTGCTTGCAAGACTCTGGAAGCATAATTGTGAATATGAAGTCAATTATACCAAACTGGAAAACTTTGCATGAAGATGCGCTTCTGTCTGATGGCCTGCCTAGCTAACCATGAGACAAGTTGTCACAAGCTACAGGCAGCTAAAATTGCTAATGCTTGACAGCCGTGACCCCTTGCGCACACTAGCATTACAATTCTATTTTCTTTCCCGTTGCTTTGTACCTTACCTAAATGTGGAAAGGCTTTGGTGCAACCATGTCACCCCTTCTACAAGATAAAGCACTACGCTTTTGACTCCAGTTCCTATTTGTGCTCAACATCATTCTACTTTTTAAAGATCGAGAAGTTATGACTTTCACTATAACTAGAAAATGAATCTTAAGAAAGAAGCCATCATGCTCTCAAAGAAGGAATTAGTTGATGCCTGCCACTGCTTATGCTTTTTGGGGTGGTTAACCCAAAATAGTTGTGAATTATAAGCAATTCTGTTCTGCTTCTGCTTTAAAAATATAAATTCGCCAAATATGGGAAAGTGAAAATTCTCCTTTTCTCATGTATAACATTGGAGGAATACAAAAAAGGAGAAAAGGAAAAAAGATGGGTACCCAAGGAATATGTCATCAAGATATTTCTCTTATTTATCACACGGGAACCCCTAATTCAGAAATCTTCATTATCTGTTTGTGCAACTTATCTCTCTTTTGTTTCAGAAGCGATGCCATAGAAGCAACCTAATGAGAGGGGGGATGAACAACTTCAGTGAAGTAATTAATTATGATCTAACCAAATATAAATGTGCAAAATCTTTTGGAGAAAAATGATGAATATAAACATGACAACGATTGACTTGCCTCTGCTCGAAGTTTCAAAGCCTCCCTACCAGGGTATTCTCGCAGCCCATCCATCAAATCTATACAAAATGTAAAAAATGAAATAAGTGCACCTTGCACAGGATTCAAGGAGCTCAGCAAAAGAAAACGGGAAAAAAAATACTAAAAGCCAAAAGAGACTTGAAAGTAGGCTTAATTTTAATGTGAGGCCTAATCTGAATCCTCCATACACTGCTCTAGCTCATATTAAATCAAACTCCATGTTTCTTGGCATTAGGAGGCAGCCCCTTCAGAACCATACCTTTTCTTAAGTTTCACGAGTCAAGGGTATGTCTGTAATTTCAACATTTTTTTAATACGGGCTATAATTATGGCCCATGAGTCCTATTATGGATCTCCTTATTTCTTTAGTTCTTTCTTTCTTCTTTTCCTTAGTTTTGAGACTCGACCAGACTGAAACAGAACCATTTAAAGTCTGATCAACCCAAAAATCCTATCCACAAAACCCAACTCAACCTTCTGTCTCAGTTAGACAACCAAAAGCTCCCCAAATTTCATGGTTGCTGATCTTGGGTACTATTCACAGCCCTCAGAACAACCCTACAAAACTTGCTTCTACTCTTTCTAGACCCCAAACAGTAGCCCTTTTGTTAAGCCCTTAAAAACACTAAACGCATACGTTTTTCAATCTTTTCCCACTATTAAACCCACTAGCCACTGATAACCCTCTTAAATTTCAGCTCATTGCTTTTATACCAAAGAAATCTGGGCCGTTAACATTAAGGACTTTCATCCTATTAGCTTAGTGGGTGGAGTTTACAAGATTGTTGCCAACGTTCTAGTTTAACAAGTTGAAATTGGTAATGGATAAGATTACTTCTAAGCCTCGGAATGCTTTCATCAAGGATAGGCAGATTCTTGACTCTATCCTCATAGCGAACAAGTGCCTTGATAGCAAGATTAGATCTAGGGAACCAAGTATGTTGTGCAAGTTGGATATTTGAGAAGGCCTATGACCGTGTCAATTGGGACTTTTTATTGTATTTGCTGGGTAGGTGCGGATTTGGATAGAAATGGTGTAATTGGATAGCTTTTTGTATTTCTTCGATGCGCTTTTTTGTATTGGTGAATGGCACTCTGTCAGGTTTCTTTAGTAGTTCATGTGGCTTTAGACAGAGGGATCTATTGTCTCCATTTTTGTTTCTTATTGTTAAGGAGGCGTTAAGTAAAATGATTTTTGCTATAGTGAATGGGGGTTATTATCAGACTTCTCAGTGGGGTCTAAGAGTGGGAGTGCCCTCAACATTTCTCATCTTTTGTTTGAAGATGACACCTTGATTTTTGGCGGGGCAAATCCAGATTATCTTCATAGCTTGTGCTGTTTGTTTTTATGCTTTGAAGTGGTTTCAGGTTTGAGGATTAATGTGGCTAAATCATAGTTAGTCCCCATTGGAAATGTCACTAATGTTGAAGGTATGGCTAACTTCTTGGGCAGTAGGGTTTTTTCTTTGCCTATGAAATACTTAGGCCTTCCCTTGAGAGTTTCGTTTAAGGCCAAATCTATTCGGGACAACATTATTGAGAAAATAGAATACCGTTTGGTTGGATGGAAGATGATGCATTTGTCAAAGGGGGGGAGAGTTACCTTAATCAAAAGCACTTAATCTAATCTGCTTACCTACTTCATGTCTCTTTTTCTCTCCCGGTTGCTGTTATAGAAGTTGTAGCGGGATTTTTTGTTGGATGGCATTGGTGAAGAGTTCAAATCTACTTGGTTAGCTGGCTTAAGGTGTGTACTCCAATTTTTTAAGGAGGGTTGGGCGGGGAATTTACTTTTGTTTAACCAAACTATTTTGAGGAAGGGCTTGGGCTCTATACTCATAAGAGAGAGGCCTTATGGAGGGTGGTTGTGGATTATAAATACGACAGCTAGTGGGGTGGGTGGTGTTCTAATGAGATCCATGGGTTGTATGGGGTAGGGCTTTGGAAAAATATCAGGAGGGGCTGGAAAGAGCTTTCTAGCCATACCATATTTGAAGTGAATGACGGCTCCAAAATTAGATTTTGGCCTAACGTGTGGTGTGGGGATCAAGCCCTCAAGATTGCTTTTCCAAACTTGTTCGTATGGCCATATTTAAGGAAGCTTCTGTGGCAAACCACCTGGATCTCTGTAGTGCCTCTCATTAGTGGAATATTTACTTTCTAGAAAAGCTCATGATTGGGAAGTGGATCTCTTTTAACTCATTCTTAATTTGTTGTACTCTTTAAAATTTTGATGAGGTGGTGAAGACAAGCTTTGTTGCGTACCTTCCAAGACAGGGTTGTTCAACATTAGATTATACCACAATTTCTTTATTCTTCATGATAGTACTCCTTTCCCTTGAAGGAGCATTTGGCAGAATAAGGCTTCCTTGAGAGTGACATTCTTTGCTTGGTCGATTGCATTAGGGAAGATCCTCACCATGGACAACCTTACGAATAAGCATATCATTGTGGTTGATTAGTGCTGCATGTGTAAAAAGAGTAAGGAGTCAATGGATCACTTTTTGCTCCATTATGAGATTGCCAGTGTTCTTTGGAACACTATTTTCAATAGTGTAGGGCTGGCTTTAGTTATGCCTAGTAGAGTGGTAGACCTCTTCGCATGTTGTAGAGGGCAAGTTGGTAGGCTTCATTTTGATGCATTATGGAAGATGATACCGTCCTACCTTATGTGGTGTCTTTGGAGGGAAAGAAACAATCGAAATTTTGAAGATCGTAAGTGGACATCAGTGGAATTAAATGTTTTTTTTCTTTAAAACACTTTACTATTGGGCTGCTGTCTTTGATTTTAATATTTCTAGCTTTTCTAGATCTCTTCTCTTCTTTTAATTAGATGTTTCTTTTGTATACGTTTCATGTACTTAGATTGCGTCTTTGTGCTTTTTAATAGTACTTACAATTACTTATAAAAAAAAAAAAAACAATTCCAACAACCTCTTATTTTCAGTTTTTTTTTTTTTAATATTCGATTTCAAACCTTGCCTTGCATATTCCTCGGCTAGCCTTCTAATCAACAAAAGATATGCCTTCAAAAATGATCCTGAGTCAAGAATGCAAACCTGCGGCTTGAGCTTCAACCTTATAAACTGATTCCGCAAGGTCTTGAATTTCACTTCCAGCTTTCCTACACATTTCAATTGGAATAATCAGATGCCGTAAAGAAATAGCCACATAATTAATTTAGGTTACTTAAATCACTTCTACATGAGCTCCGTATGGCCGTAGTTCATATCCTTTTCAGCAAGCGCTGCCCTTTCGAGCAACTTTTTGCTCTCCTTCTTCATTAGATCAACCGAAAGGTTCAACTCCTTCACATTCTTCTCAGCTCTAACAAACCGTGCCTGCATATATATTTGTAGAGGGAGGGGAGAGGGGAATGTATCAAAAGGACAGAAGAGTATGATCTTTAATATTGAAATACCTGAAACCTACAATCTTAGAATTTCGGTACTAAAACAAGTGACAATCGCTGATTACGCGGTACAGATACAGGTTTTTTCAAAAAAAATCTTATTCATAGTTGAAGGGAACATCTCAAGGAAAAAATAAAGATACCTCCTCAC
Organism: Betula pendula; assembly: GCA_900184695.1. NCBI lineage: Eukaryota > Viridiplantae > Streptophyta > Magnoliopsida > Fagales > Betulaceae > Betula > Betula pendula. The sequence continues at coordinate 232,095 of FXXK01000801.1, read as the reverse complement.
TTTGTAGTCGACCCAACGTATGACGAAACACAAACCTTCTTGGGCCTGCAAAGAAAACAATTATCTGTAGGAATCAGTTCACATAAGATTTACGAGGCTAGATATAACTAATTTAACATAAAATTTAAGTCTAGACCAGTCAAGAGATCCATTAATCAAGAAGAGATGCAAGGAGCTAAACATTATCTGAACAATGCAATTACATGCAAGTGCTTGGAAGGTTCAATTCACAGTTTATGACCCAATAATCAGCAAAATTATAAGACGGCCGATTACATTTCATCTTAAATCCTTAACTATAGAAAGTATAAATGTATTGGGGAGAAGGGGAAAAAAGTTCCACAACAAATAAACACGTCTTTTAGTGTAAAATCATCTGATCAAGATGGTGTCAGGCATATCAATCACCTTACTAGGACTCATAAAGTATTTTATGATAAGTCGGACTCATAAAGTATTATGTCCTGCACATCGTATAAAACTTAAAATCCAGCATGCTCCAAGGCGAAGACGACGGTTATCTTCAGAATGGCTAGCACATGATCAACATGTATTAAGTATAAACCCAGAATGATGAATAAGCAGGGTGATAATTCATTCCTTTCCATTTTGGAAGAGTCAATAAACCCACTCTTTTCTTGACAGATGCTAGTCATTGTGATATCTTGCTGCTAACAAGGGCATGCTGGCTCAGGAAAAAAAAAGAAAAAAGTGCATGCTGGCAACCTGTTTTTTGGCAGCCCGACCAGACTCAAGGACACCAAGATTTCTGCTCCCCGATGGAACTAATAGGCTGTTCACTGAAGTCAATTGTGCCTTTAAGGTATTCAACCCATCCCTCTTGACAGAACTAGCTCTAATCAAAATATTAGATTAATCTTTTGCTTAAGGGTCAGTAACGCCCCTCTTTCCGAAAATTCTTCCACAGCAATTCAAAGATGGCCTTGGGTCCCCTAACTGATCAATTTTCACTGAAATAGATAGAAGAGCTTATGGAAACTCAGTAAATTTTGATACTCCATAACCAATTTCCAATTGACCTAAGATAAACTCAGGCACCTCTCAAAAAAAAAAAGAAGGAAAAATCAAATTTAGTCCTTAGGTTTTCATGTGATTTTAATTTAGTACCTAGGTTTTCAATTTTAACAATTTGGTCCTTAAGTTTTCCTTTGATTTCATATAGGTCGATCCGTCATCCCATCGTCTAACTAATTAATAGTATGTCATGTCAAACCAATCAATTAATGCCATGTATCTCTCGTTTGTCATGTCATGTGCAAATTATATGTGCCATGTGACACATTTACATTAAATTATAAATATATTCTCAATAAAAAATTAAAAAAGCTAAAAACTCTTAATTTATGGTAAAATTACAATTTTAAGAAATTGAGCTATGTGGCACATACAATTGGCACATTATGTGTCAAACAAGAGCTATATGACATTAATTGATCGGTCTGACGTTGCATACCATTAATTAATTGGACGACAAGTTTGATAGAGGGACTTATTTAAACCAAAGGACCTAATTATCGAAATTGAAAACTTAAGGACTAAATTAAAATCATATGAAAACCTAGGGACTGAATTTGATTTTTCCCAAAAAAAAAATATATATAATACAAGGCATCCACAGAGGCTTCTGCCCCATGGTCGGTCTCCTGGGTAAAAAGCCCTTGTGCTGCATATGGATTTTCTTTTTAAATGAAAGGATTTATTGTCCATTTCACATGATATCCCACGATTGGAGACACCATTTACGATGGGATATTAACAGCTTAAATTACGTGGGAAAGCTCATTTGTAGAATGTCTCAGGTGATCCTACAATTTCTCTCCTTTGGAACCCAAACAAGGGATTTAAGTAGTGGTACTCTACATCCCCCTATAATTCATTATCCCTCCCTTAACCCCTCTGTGATTTACTGCAGTACCGTCCTTTGATAGATAGCATACGGCCATTGTGCAAGCAGGAACTAAGCTTTTAGCAAATACTTTTCTGCGAAAAGAAATACCTGGCATAAGAAGGAAAGCAGTGGTTGCTGCAACCCCGACAGCCGCACCTGGATGTTCCCTCGCCCTCTTCAACTCATCTGAAAGGTACGCAACTAAATCCTTTTTGTTAATGGAAAAGAAAAACATCTTTCCTATAAATTCAAAATAAGAATGATTATGAGGAGCGATTGACCTTTCATTTTGATGAAGACAGCGTCCTCATAGCTTTTACACCGGGAAACCGCACGCGGTACGAAATCCTGTAAGGTGCGGAGATGGGCGAAAGAGTTTTGCTGGAGAGAACGAGTTGATTGGATCACACTACGTTGCAGATCCTCCGCCATTGACGCTATTGATGATAATGATGATGCCTGCGATTCTTGCCTTTTCTTTTGCTGCTCCATCGACGCTTCTTCACCCCCCGACGACGCCGTCTCCGCCATTTTTTTTTCCTCGAAGCAGGTCGGACCTTCTTCGTTTATTTCTTTTGCGTGCTTGTCTTGCGTCTTTTCTCACATTCGGTGGGCTGCCCATCTTGGATATGGGCCGTCCATGAGCCCGCCTATGCAAAGATTATTATTATCATTTGAGTCATGCTATATCTCTCATCTATTTCTTTTTCAAATTCAACCGTGATTCAAAAAATATTTTAGGCTTTTTGGCTTATATGAAACATTGTCAAATATTTTTTATATATAATTTGAGGAATTGGAAAAGAAGAGAGAACGAGAAAATAGAAGGCATGTGTGGTTGGTTTGGGATCCCGTGTAAGGATACGTTTGAGATTGAGATTTCGTAGACAATAAATATAATTTTAAATTAAATCGTAAAAATTTGATTGTTTGGAAACTGCATTTTAAAAAAATTGCGATTTGAAAACCTAGAAAATTGGAAGTAAATTGGTGTTTTTTTTAAAACGCATAATTTTAAACGTTAAACTGTGATTTTAAATGCAAAACTGTAATTTTGTCAAACATTTAACTGCGTTTTCAAAAATCACGTTTTTAAATTACAATTTTTGAAAACAGGTGCTCGGGCATGTAGGCTCCATATGGAGTCTTTTCAAACATGCTATATCTCTCAGCTATATCTTTTTCAAATTTAGCCGTGAAACGTAAAACTATTTTTCATTTCATGAAAGTTATTTTTTTGTTGTCAATTGAAAACATTTTAAGTTGACCATTATTTTACGAAATGCAAAATGCTTAAAAAAGAAAGAAAATATTTTACAGCGAAATAAATAGGGCTTTAGAGAAAAACTTTCATTCATAAAAATACTTAAGTTCAATTTGTTTCGGCGTAAAATGATTTTTTGAAAAATATTTTCTGAATTTTTCAGTGTTTGGTGCGACAAAAAATAATAGTCAAACCGAAAACATTTTCGGTTGACCAAAAAAATTTTATTTAATTTTCGCAAAATGATTTTCTATTTTTTAAATCATAAATCATTTTTCCAATGAACTTATTCTTCTCAAACCGTTGAACCACGACGAGAGATTGCTAGAAGTTATATGTTATTCTCTGTTATCACTCATTTTCGTATGAGCCAAATACTAAAACTAATTTTCAAAAAAATTAAAAATATCTAAAACAAAAAACACTTTACATCAACAAACAAAATCTTATATTAATGATAGTGATTTCTCCGTTGCTATTTATAGTAACACTATTTGGTTTTCATAATATTACAATAGCAGCAAATTAATGTCGTGCATCACGTGTCACTTCAAGAACGGTGGTAGATAGAGTAGGCGCCCATACAGTTTCTTAGCAAGCACAGAATAAGCACAAAGGATATGCTTTATTCAACCTAATTGGAAAGCCAAGCGTTACACCTAATGGTCAATGTAAAATAAATTATCCTTTTTTTCTTTTTGGCCTTTCCTTTTGCGGTCTTAATTTTACGCTTTATTTAACAAAAATATACATTTTTTCCCCTGAGCAATAAACAAAAAATTTATTTAACCATAAAGGTATAATGTTGCTATACCTTATCAATTATCAAGATCCAACGAAACAACAATCAGTCACTAACAATAATTATAAAAATAATTTTATTTTAAAATGGTCTAAAGTTAATATATATATATAAGAATTAAAGTAATATGTCAAATTAATAAATGAATTTTTTTAAAAAATTAAGAAAATATTTTTGTCGTAACGCCTAAAATTACAGAGAAAAGAAAAAGGGAAAGTTAGTTCGAGAGGAACAACGAAAAGGGGAACGGAGGCAGCGGCTTTTTCCGTCATTCGCTATGCGCCCATGCCCATCCCTAAGGAAAACCTGTTAATTAACCAAAAAGCATTTATGTCTCCATGCTTGCTGTTAATACGGTAATAATTATCTTCTTCTGGTGGCAGAGGCCAGAGAGTATACATGTCTGCCGCTGCTGCTGCTTCTTCTTCTTCTTTAATTTAGTCCCGCCAAAACCAACAGTTTCAGATTCATTTGAAACGCAAATTCCTTCGTTGAAGTAGTCATTTCATAGGGATTGGAAGGGGTTGGGGGGCATATGATGCTTTGTTCGTCATTGAGGGATCGAATACAGCCGTGGCTTCGCGATTACGATAGCCTTCAATCGTTCGCCGTCATCCTCATCTACATTCAGGTTACTCTTTTTTTTTTTTTTTTTCATTTACATTTTCATTTTCTAAATAAAAACTTCAATTAATTAGGGCTTTTTTTTTTTTTTTTTTTTTTTAAAAAATCAAACAAATAAATAAAACAGATTGGTTGCGCGTTGATTGGATCACTGGGCGCATTGTATAACGGAGTGTTGCTGATAAATCTGGCGATCGCGTTGTTCGCTCTGGTAGCCATAGAGAGCAGCAGTCAGAGCCTGGGGCGTACCTATGCGGTTCTCCTCTTCTGCGCTATTTTGCTCGATATCTTCTGGTTCATCCTCTTCACTCACGACATTTGGTCAGTCCCTCCCCTTTTATATTTGATTATTTATTTAGAAATAAAAGCGTATTTGTTTGAATGAGTCTTCTATCTGTGACGCCAGAACAACTAATTATTTGATTTCAACTCCTTAACCACTCACTCATGCCTTGTTATGCGCTGCTTTCTTTATTCAAAATGCAACAAATGCTTGGCGAACAATGTTAAAAGTATTAATTAAACGAGTAAATTCATCATTCTTAAGTTTTTGAGATAATTAGTGATTTAATATGGTATACAAGCAAAATTCCTGAGCTCGAATCTTTTCTCTTAATTTACACTCATTTCAATTAAAGTAGTCCATGTTGTCTGGTACCGAATGTGAGAAGAGTGTTAAAAGTATTAATTAAATGATTAAATTTATCATTTTTTATTAGTTTAAGCTTTTAGGATAAACTGGAATTCAACAAACAAGGACTCTAATAAGTGGTACAAGAATTATACAGATTGCTGCAACATATGGAAAAAATGGAATCTGGTTATGGAATAATTTTCCAATATGAACTTGTATTGGCTCATGTGGCAATGCCATATTCTGTGTGTACATGAGCCGTATTTGTGTGCATGTGTTTGTTAATTCTAATCTCTCATCTGACAGAAATTTTGTGTCTGCAGGAACATTTCTACTGTGTATTATGGAGCATTCATTATCTTTTCAGTGAGACTCACTATGGCAATGCAAATCATTGGGTTTACTGTGAGGTTGTCATCCTCATTCTTATGGATTCAGATTTACAGGTTGGGGGTTTCATATGTTGACGCTACAGTTTCTCGAGAAGCAGATTTTGATTTAAGAAGTAGTTTTCTGAGTCCTGCAACTCCTGCTGTAGTCAGGCAATCCTCAGAGTCTGATGACATTTTAGGAGGATCTATCTATGACCCTGCTTACTACTCATCTCTCTTTGATGGTCAAGACAGTAGACTTTCATTTGGGGTATGGTATTCTTCACTTGCGTGGATAGAACACCTATTTGACTTTTCTTGGTTGAACTTCATCTGTTTGTTTCCAAATTTTTTGGTAAAATTTTTATTTCATCTTATCTCTCTTTTGTGTGTGTGGGTGTGTGTGTTTGGGAGATTTGGACACTGAGCCAGCCTTTTGAATTTGTGATAGATCAGTTATGTGGTATCTAGCCTAGGAGTTTATCAATAACTTGGCTGATGACTTGTGAATTTACTAGAAATGAACAATAGAATAGGGTAAAGCTATGAAAAAACTAATAACAAAAAAGTAAACAAGTTTTTTTTTTTTTAATGATGAGGAACCTCTCCAAGGCAGGGCCACTTCGTGAACCCACTCCTGTCAGGTAAACCTCGGGATGTGTAAACACCCCTTCCACACAGATCGGGTATTACTCCGGCTTCGCCGGCGGGCTAGCCCCAAGAAATTGTTTGCACACAAGGGGATTCGAACCTTAGACCTTATGGGACTACCACAAAGACCAAGACCCTTACCACTTAAGACCTGACAAATTCTTTTGATTACACAAGCTACCCTTGACCCATATGAGTATGCATTTTAATATCTTTTACTTAGTTGAGAAGGCGTTTTAGGAGAGTCTTTAATTCATTTGAGATTTTATAATTCTATTGGTTAGACTATGTTATCTTTGGGATGATCTGAGAGTGACTTATGAAAGTCATTCTTTACTAATCAAGCGAAGACTTTGAAATTCCTCATCGAGTGATAACATAAGCCAAGGACACCAACACTGCCACCTTCCCACGTGACCTGGATTATGGATCCTTGTTATGTGACTGAACATTATTATTTGATCCGCCTTGGTTTTATTTATTTTGATGGCTGATGGTGAGATATCAGTAAGATGTCATTCTCTCATAATTATTCATATGAAGGAGGAAGAGAAAGGGAGCAAAGAAGTTAAACTACAGGTAGTGGGTGATTTGGCCACTGGATGGAGTAATGCTTTCTTCTTGTTGTTGGCTTCTACACCCTGTTTCAAAATGCTAAGCAGGTGACAGTTAGTAACCTTTTTAGTGAAACATATTGTAATCGACCCACCAACGCATTTATTCCAATTGCTTGGGTAGGCTGGTAGCGAATATTATGTAGTATTGTAGTGTGTTACCTAGGCCTTTTTTATTCACCTTTGAAGTAATGCGTCAGAGTTGATCCACTCCTCTGTGGCAGTGCCCTTGGGGAAAAATATGATTAAACTGTGTTGACACCTCTCTACAAAGATTGTAAACAGTACTTTTTTCTCTTGTAAACGTGGGTTAGCCTCTTTTCAGTCATTTTACATCCATGTAAAGTTTACTTCAAATAAACTTAAGCAAAAAGCTGTGTCTAATAATTTTTCTTTCTTCTTCTTTTTTTCCCCTGGTTGAGTGCCTAGCTATGGAATCTGTTTATGGACTCTATATCTGTTTTATAATAGATTAGTATCTTATAGATTGAGTGTTTATATTCAAAGCTATCTTCTGCTATGATGTAAATGATTGAAGCTGCTATCGCTATTTTGGAGTTGTGTTGTTTCCTATGCTAATAAGGCAACTAAAATTAATTGGGATTAAGATTTAGTTGAGTTGAGTTGAGTTGAGTTGAGTGGTGACGTTTCATATGGTCGGTTTCTTCCAAACTCTATAATCTCATTTCTTATTTATATGAAGGTATTAATGGTTATTTATCATTTTGCATCTCTTTGTACTATCTGTTTGTAGAGTCAAAATCATGGTACTGGTGACAATGGATCTACTTCTGCTGCTGAAGCTTCTCAGTTGAAGCCATCTGTAGGTAGATCATTTCAGGCTATAGATGTAAGTACTTGTTACTGCATTTTTCTCATCATCAGTCTTTAGAATGTGTTCCAATAAGAATATCCCACCTGTTATCTACATTAGGAGTGCATTTCATCGCTCTGTAGGAGTAAAAGAAACTCAGCACACTGACAAAGCTTTAGTGGGTCAAAATGGTGAAGGTAGGAGAAAATAAGATGTTTCTTGAACGATTTGTCTGAAACTATTTTTTGTGGTTCAATTATGTGTCGTATATTCTAGAGAGAGAGAGAGAGAGGAAAACAACCCCTTTTGTTAGTTTCAAGGTTGATATTATTGTCTTACCATCTGAGCCATCTGACATGCTGACTGAATAACCTTAAACTTTAAATGCATCTCCTTTCCTTTTTTCCTTTTTGCTTCTCCATTTGGCAGTATTCAAGGCATATCTAGATTTTGGGGCAAGCTTCTGTCTAATCTGGCTTGAGTCTTGAGAATTATTAGCATTTGCAGTCATAACATTCAAATTCAAGAAGTATCAGATTATATATACCACTGCAAATGATAAAATGCAGTTTTGATAATGACCCAAATCATTCCATAGAATTTTTAGTGTTGGATTTGGTAAACTATGAAGTGTCTTTGCTTCATTTTGTTCCTGTTCTTCCTATTTTATAAGTTGACTATATCAATTCATTTTTGCATTAAGTTTAGCACAAACTACTATTTTTTTGTCTTCTTATGGTTTATTGACACATTTTTCTTGTCTTTGTTCATTTGATTGAAAGTTTTTGCCAATTAATTTCAAAGTAAAATAGTGCATTTGCAATTTGAAGTTGCATTTGAAATGATATGTTTGCCCATTTTTCATAATTTTGCTCGTATGGATTGGTTACTCATTTAGCCAGAAAAATATGAAAATTTTCAATTCCCAGAATCAGTGAATATTTCTTCTTTTCATTCTTCTTCCAAATTTTAAGTAAATAAGAATCAAATAAAAAGGGCCAAGTAGAGTAGTCTGATCTGGCCAATAAGCAGAATGGGCACACTCACATGGTAATAAAATAACCATGTATCTGTATGCATTTTCTGTATTAGTAGTTTCTCTTTCAGATAACATGAATTTCCCACTCCCAAAATGTGACTATTCATGAATGTTCCTCAATTTTAGCTATACAACTATATGCTGTTCCCATGGAGTATTTAGTCACTTGCTTTGCGTTCTTGATGCTGCTTTCCTGTTCCAACTAACTAGAAATTTGACAAAATTGGTTGTTCTTCTTTCTTTTGTTTTAGTATATTTGAGTAGCATGCTTCTTCTTTTTTTTTTGTCCCCCTCTTTGAACTCTTTCCTAGAGGTCATTTTTCACCCACGTAGCCACAGGGCTGGTAGGTTATAGGCTTATTTTCTGCTCTTTGGTACCTATTCAAATGTATACTATCACAATTATCTTGTTCGGAACTTACGGATTATTTACAAGATTGGTCTATGCGTGTTAGCATACTGTATTTGATGTTGGTTGAATGATTGCAGTTGAGTTGAGTATGTGATTGCTGTTGTTTTAACATAGTTTTTTTTTTTTTTCAGTCACTTAGAATGCCAATTTGGTACGTGTTTTTAACTGAATATATTCCTTGCAGGAGGAGGTTGGAGCAAGCCAGCGTCAAACAGTTTGAACTTATGTGTGGTATCCATGAAATTTTTTTCTCCTCGGTATCCACTCTCCACAGTTATTGTCCAGAGGTTTCTTTTCATTAGTCAGTGCGGCCAGACTGTATTGGAGTAGGTTTTGTACAGTTACAACTTTTAGCCATTTTTTCCCGGGGTAAAAGCGCTGCTTATCAAAGTTAAAGGAGACCTATTCCCCTTTATTCTGTAGGGAGTGTGACAGTGTCAAAAGGTTCTTTCCAATATGGGTGTACTTTCCTGGAAACATTTCAGCTGCAGCTAGGCAATGCAGCCTGGCTCGCACTAAATTCTGATTTCCAGTGTGGGTCTAGGGTAACAACGCCAATATTGTCGTGTTCAGCGACCCCAGTTAATCGCATGTTGTGCCCCAATTCAGATTGGTGAAAGCCTTTCAGAATGTAGTGGCTGTCTTTTTTTTCTTTTCACTTCATTTTTGGCGGGTTTGACAGCCCGTTCAAATGTCATGATTCATGAAATATAGCTGCAATATTTTCAAAGAAGTGGATGAATTTATTCATGTATTGTTGTTTTTGTATTTTCTTAGCCTTCAAGAACATGGATCTAAATGAGGAAAAAAAAAATGAAAATCAGTCTGACATTCAAATAGCGATGTAGAACGAAGAACATTCAAATTTGATTATTTGCAGCCGCCAACATGTATAAAATATATGGAGTTAGAGATAATGATGAAACCGAAGTTTTTCGTAGCAAAGGTTTCTAGCTGTTGTCGCATTATATTATAGCTAAATTGACATGTATTTTGAGAATGACATGCATTTTTAATAGATTTGATGCAAATTATATGAGGCATTTTGGGTGGATTGTCTATGACAAGCGGGTGGACCGGCCCATACAAAGAATGAATGAGCGGTTGCCACCACATACACACTAAAATGGGTTCACTAAGCATAAGTCAAAAATGTATGGGTGGATTATATGAGTCTTAAGTTTTGAAAATATTTGGTTCCTCTGTATACGTTCACGTATAAGGTGGAGAATTGTCAAAATTAGATCCAAAATTAAGATAGTGTATATTTCTTGATTTAAAAAATGGTGTTAAGAGTTATAGGTTATGGGATCCTGTGTCAAAGAAGAAAATTAGTTTAGTCCCACTCCTTTTGTATTTGGTTTTGGAACGATTTGAAGTCTCCTTGTAAGATTTGTATTAGGAGAGCACAACCGACTTTACCTCCTCTAAAAGAGGGGCTTCGTCCCTTTTGTAAATGAGACAAGAGAGCCCTTCGTTTTTTTGGAATGATATAAAATTCCTACAAATTGAGTTGTAGGAATTCTTAAAACTTATTATTTAAAATTGTCATGTATTTTTTGAGTATGTGAGAAATGCTTTTTTATTTTATTTTATTAATGTTATTAAAAAGCATATGAAAAGTACATGTTACTAAAAAAATACGTGCTTCTAACATGTTAAGAGACACGTGATATTTTTAAAGATTAAGCTGGAGTAATTTTCGTACAACCCATTTCCAGTCTTTTAGCCACACAATGAGAGAGAAAAAGATAGATTAGCTGCTGTTTGTCCCCACAAAAGAGAAATTCGTATTTTTGTATTTTGTTTTCTCCTTTAGAAAGGAATCTCTTTTGTGTAATAATTAGATTTGAGTGAATTGAGGCTTTTAGGTTTTCACTATTTTTCTATTTTATTTTTGATAGTAAATTTCTTAAAGACTACCACTGCCTTATGGAGGAACCATGTAAATTCTAGTGTTTTTGCGTATAATTATTTTGTCCTATTGATAATAATTGTGCTCTTTTCACACAAGAAGTAGAATCATGCATGTGCAGCCGAAAGTTATTAATTTATTTATTTGTCGAGGTCGGAGGCTCGGAGCTAATACCAACGCGGACCACGGGACCAGCGTAGCTAATAGCTATCTACCTGGTTGTTATTGTACAGTGGTCCCCATGGCTCGATTAGGCTGAGGAGAATACATATTTGATACATTCAAGTTTTTACTTTCTTTTTTCTTTTTTCTTTTTTTAAAAAATAGTGCTATGGGGAAACCACTAAATTTTGTTGTTTTTAATTGGTTTCCCTGCCACCACTAGTTTTTCTTTTTCTTCCTGCTCTCATAAAATGCCACCAGTTGCTCAAGAAACTCGTACACCGTTTGATCAAAGTGCCAACGTTTTATACAACGGATTTGGCTTCCCTCTTATTCTACTGCATAAATATCTATCCTGCTTATGGTGTATTCATCTTGTTTACATTCGAATGAACATGCTTATAATAGATGTACAAATTGTGGATCAGGATTCTCTGTAATTAATTAAAAAACTCCACAATTTTTATTATCTTCTACAAGGGCATGTCAGAAACCCTTAATAAAGCCCCACTCTAACAGAAGACCTCTTATTAAGAGATTGTAAGAGATGTAAATTATTAAAGTAATACTCCTCTTTATACTTATTTATTCTATCTGTTTAAAAATTTTACTCGGATTAACAACTTGTTCCTTCCCCCGCGGAACTGCACCTAGAATAACTTTTAAGGTGGGTTAGCTGTTAAACGTACGAGTAGGTTGTGAAAACACATAAATGAGAGATGGTTTAGTAGGTGGGAGGGAGGGATTGACTGGTAGAAAGGTCATGTACGTGCCAAGAAGTTGCGGTTTAAGGCTGTATATATCATTACCATATATAATACTAGCTAATACGGATTTCCCTTCAACAATTAATGCTGCAAGACCGTAGAAAAATCAAAGAATAAGGACAAGTAGTGCAAATCAAAGTAATCATAGTTCACAGTCACATGTTAGGGGAAGAAGCTGAGGTTGTCACCTCAGAATCATTACCGTTGCCATCTCCATCTATTTTGGACTCAAAAATTTACATCCTTCAACTTTTATTCATCCAGGAAAACGCTGGGAAATTACGACCACTATTTAAACAAAAGAGAAAGACAAAAAAAAAGAATGATAGGAGATAAAAGATCTCCAACAATTTTTTATATAAAATTTACTTGCTCAGAATTAATTATGATGTGAAATTGCAAACAAAATTATGATTGGGATTGATGAAAATGCGGCAAGTGTGGACATGATGATGATTCAAAGGGACCACAAGGGCGTGATCGGATTGCTTGGCGTGGCAGGCCAACACTTTAAAGGAAAGCATTTCAATTCAATTCACTAAATTCAGGCTGGCATTAACTATTATTTGCTTACGTGGCATCTATCTATCCATCTAAAACTACCTTCGCAAATCAGAATCAATCCGTTTCAATCACCGGCCTGCCCGAACCCCAATATTTTCACAACTTAATTTTCATTTTAGTAAACATTTCATAAAATATTTTATTCAGCTAATGCCCCGGTGCTTAATAGCCATTAGATTAGCTCTGGTTACAAAAGAAGTATCTAATGACTACTAGATTTTGTCATATATTGGCTTTGTAAGATATTTGTAAAAGAATAATAATATAAGTTATTTTTTATGTTTATCTTGTATATATTAAAAATGACGTAATTTTTAAAATTAAAAGTCAATAATTACCTATTATAAATTTAATAGTAATTTTAAAAGTTACATCACTTTTAGTTGACACAATACAGACATAAAAGATGACATATATAATTATTCTTTGTGAAAATATATAATTACTCTTTGTGAAATAATTATGTAAGTTATTATGTCATGCCTTAATTTTAAGTTCTTTAAAAACTTTATGTCGCTTTGATATTAATATAAGAGAAATGTTATACACTGCACTTTTATTTTACTTTACTGATAAGGCACTTAGATGAGCCTTTGTTTAAAAAAAAATAAAAAATTAAAGATTGATTAGCAGTGCCAAATCAGCAAAGTGAAATAAAAATATAATATATTAGTTTATGTTATAAAATTGAAATATATAAACTAAAGAAGTTTAATATTTCAAAAAAATATTAAATAATAATATTTGATGTATTTTTACATGTTTTGATATTGCGAGATAAACGTATCATCTGAAATATTATTAATTATAAGAGTATGCAAAGAAAATATAAAAATATATATGTCATGAATAATTGAGTTTTCATAGTTAAACAAGAGATTGAAATGTGACTAATTGTTTGTTTAATATTGAAACTCGTGCTTTTTTTTTTTTTATATATATATATATATATAGTGGTAATAGTTTTGTGGAAATAAAAGAAAAAGAAAAAGAAAAAGATTAGAGAAAACGAAGGGATGTGGATGAGTGGGAACTGGAGCCCTCCGTCTGAATAATGTGATCGTTGGGAAAAACAGAGAATGAATGAGCGGTTGCTACCACATTCACATACGCGTCTCAGAAAATTGTTGTTTAAATTAAAAATAAGCAAATTAAGGAGTCGGATAAAAGAGAGAGAAGAAATAGCAGAAAAATAAAATAAAGGAAGATAGAGAGAGAGAGAGATGGGTTGGGTTGTCCTTGTTGTTTTATCAGAATATTTGCAGTGATATTCATTGATTGATTGCCCATTTTTCCTTTCTCTCCTTTCTCTTGTTCCTTACCAAATAATAATAATAATAATAATAATAATAAATAGGAACAATAAATAAAAGCAAGAAAGAAAGAAAGAAAGAAAGAGAAAGCAAAGGCAGAGCCACAGATTGATTTCAACGAGGAAATTGAAGCGCAGCAGCCAAAAACTTGGGTAAACATTTCTTCACCTTTTGAATTGAATGTATTAAGTTATGTTTCCTGAAAATCGCGGCACATATTTATTTCGTTTTAGTTTGCGTGTCAAATATGTTCTTCCCTTGGCTGTAGACGTCTATGTTCAAAAAGGAAAATGTTATTTGTAAATTATCTGAATATGAATCGAATAAGATCCTTCTTTTTTCTTCTTGATTTCGCTTTGGCTTTAGTATTTCTCACCTAACTTTCTTCTATTTCCTTTTTTTTTTTTTTTAAATAAATTATTTCTAATCAAATTTGGAACCCCCTTATTTCCTCCATATCAAATTTCCATAAAGCTTTTGAAGAAAAAAAAATTAAAAAATCCAATTTTCTCTCTGCAGTAGCGTTTGTTCTTTCAAGGTTTGGTAAGACCACATAACCCCGAAATCGAAATCTCTCTCTCTCTCTTTTCCCCAAATATGTTTATGCAATTTGTTCAGGTTTCAATACCCTTTTGCTTCTTTTTCTTCTTCGGATCCTTCGGTGATGATTTGTATTTCTGTTGGTTGATTGATTTACAAATCTTTGACCCTTTTCTTCTCCAATCGCGAACAATGTTTTTGGGAAATTTAGCTTTCGTTTTTCTGTGTTTTCTGTGCCTGTTGGTTCTCCCAAAGAAACATAAAAAGAACAACAAAATGGGGATTTTTTTTTTTTTGTTTAATTTCTCTGTTGGAATCCCTGTCGTGGTATAAAAATGTGTTCATGGGTTAGATCTGTTAAATTCTACAAATTGTTTGTATTATTGTTTCCCCTGCGAATGAGTTGTGACTATGACATGGGGGTTGGGGTGGGGGTGTTTTATTCATTGAGATTATATGATCCAATTGTTTGTTTGTGATTGTGGCAGAGGAAGGCAAGCGTAAAGTGGTGGTGGTGGGGAAAAAAGAAAGAAGAAAGAGAAGAGAATGGAGGAAGCAGTAGCAGCAAGGTATTGGTGTCACAGGTGCTCTCAAATTGTCAGTCCCATCGTGGAAATTGAGATCAAATGCCCGTTGTGCCAAAGTGGATTCGTCGAAGATGTGAGTAGGGAGAATCAAGCCGAAGCAGATGCTGATACTGACACTGATTTTGGGTCCGACCGTGCCCTCTCTCTCTGGGCCCCCATTTTGCTTGGCATGATGGGCAGTCAACCCCGTCGCCGACGCCGAAGATTCAGACAAAATGACTTCGAGTTTGGAGATGACGATGATGAACATGACAATGACCATGAGGATGGCCATGGCCACAGCCACGGGGGAGGGGAGACCGAATTGGATCGTGAACTTGAGTCCATCATGAGGAGGAGGAGAAGAAGCTCAGCTACTATACTTCAATTGCTCCAAGGCATTCGAGCTGGAATGGCTTCTGAATTATCTGAGAATTCTGAAGTTGATAGGGATAGAGAGAGGGATAGGGAAAGAGATAGAGATAGAGATAGAGATAGAGATAGAGAAAGAGAGCGCCTGGTTTTGATCAACCCTTTCAGTCAGACTATCATCGTTCAGGGTTCTTATGATTCCGGCAGGGGGAGTCAAGGCGAGAACCAAAGCCCGATAGGTTCTTTAGGTGATTATTTCATTGGGCCTGGTTTAGATTTATTGCTGCAGCATTTGGCTGAGAATGATCCAAATAGATATGGCCCTCCACCTGCTCAAAAGGAGGCAATTGAAGCATTAGCTACTGTGACAGTTAAGGAGAACTTGCAGTGTTCGGTGTGTTTGGATGATTTTGAGATTGGTGCTGAAGCAAAGGAGATGCCATGTAAGCATAAATTTCACAGTGGGTGTATTATGCCATGGCTGGAGCTTCATTGTTCTTGTCCAGTTTGCAGGTTTCAGTTGCCTGCTGATGAGACCAAGCGTGATACAGATGGTTCTAGGAACAGCAGTAATCAGAGGGAGAGGGAGAGTAATGAGAGTGAAACTGATCATGGTAGTGGTACTAATGAAGAGGGAGATGGGGGGGATGGGAGAAGTGGAAGTGGGAGAAGGTTTTCATTTCTATGGCCTTTTAATGGTTTCTTTTCTTCTTCTGGTGGAGGGAATTCTTCCTCAACCTCCTCATCTTCATCGGCTAATGCAACCGGAGGTGGAAATGCTTCATCTCAAACCGATGAGAATTAAGTATATTTTCGTATATTTTTTTAAATATCAGGCTCTTGCTCTATTTGTTGCCTAAATTTTCGGCCTTGCTTTATGTACATAGTTATCTTACTTGCTGCATCCGAATCTTGGAAGAACAATTTGCGCTGTCATCCTTCAGTGTTTTGTAGATCTCTTGTCCTCTGATAAGGTGAATTTCTACTGTTCCTATTTGACCTAGTCTTCATTTGTATAAAATTCTCTTCACTTTTTTTTTTGTTGGGTGCTCTGAAAGATTCAATGTGATTGTAATTTTGGTGGATGGACTTTCTCCTTGTTTGATATTGGACCAAACTCCCAGTACGGATAGAATTTAAGAATCCACGTGGTATCTGACTCTTTTCTATGCAATAACAATGACGACCTAACCGATAATGCTTAGCATATAGTCGTCTAATAATAAAATAAAGGGAGCTGAGAGGTCCCGCCTGGGACAAAGTTTCCTGTCCATCGCTTCAATGATACGCCGAAGCCATGTGAAATGGTCCTTGTCTCCGGATTATTTTGCTTTGAAATTATGTAGTTGTGTTGCTGGCACATATATTCTACAGGCCTTTGTCCTGAATTATATTCATTTCACACCATGTGTAGCTTTGCCCACATTTAGGTTTGTCAATTCATTTTTTTGATGCTTTTTGGACTGATAAAGGCTTACTATGCTATGCCGCGTGTCAAGTTTGTATCGTATAGAAGTATGGGTTTATTTATTTAATTAAGTCAAATTTCTTAAATATAATTTACTAATTTCGTGTTAAATTATGTCGAGTTTATCGATTGTATTAAAAATTGTTTTACAACCATCGTGCGTGTTAACCAATCAACTAGTTAACCATCATAAGTGTTAACCCATTCTCGCATAACGCTAACAAAGAACAATCACTCCTTTATGAAATCATACGCCCATTTAGTTGCAATATCGAGTTGCAAAGAAATAAAACAGAGTTCCATCAAGTCAAAGTCCGATGATCAAGCATTTGGAAATAAAAATCCCAATGCGTTTTTCTCATCGAAACACAGAGAATGGTAGTAAAGGTTTTTGCCTCCAGAAACAAAAGCAAGGTAGCAAAACTAGAAGCATCATCATTCGCTCATCTTGATGCTAACCCCTCCCAACAAGAGGCAAAAAGGGAAAACAGAAACGGAGACAGATAAAGAGAGCGAGACAAGAAAACCATGGAAAAGATCATCACTTGACAGTCAAGATCTTGATAATAGATGCATTATCAATTTTGTGCAAAGCCACCACAGAATCTCCATTTTTGCAGAGACCCTTTGCCTTGGCATGTTGTATGGCAAACAGCAATGCTTCTTCTGTTGTCTCCGCATCAGAAGCTCTAGCAGATCCTGCACTCAGAACGGGGACCAACCCGCGGAATATTAGGCTATGCCTTGCTGGAGATTCATCACTGCACGACCAGTCAAAAGAATCAGTCGTCATCTCTGGCACAACCACAGACAGTATAGGCATGCCTGGCCTGTACTTGGCCACCAGTTTTGCAGTGCTTCCTCCTCTGGTTAGGACCAATATAAGTGCTGCTTTTGCTGAGTTGGCTGTTTTGACAGCAGAAGATGCCAGGCTCTCTAATGGGCTCATGGGCACTGGCGAGTGTTTCATAATCCTTTTGAAGACGTCTCCATAATCAAGGGTGTTTTCAGCTTCTACACATATTTTGGCCATTGTCTGAACTGCAAGTTCTGGATAGGCTCCAGCAGCTGTTTCACCACTCAGCATCACACAGTCTGTGCCATCAAGAACCGCATTGGCAACATCAGTAGCTTCAGCTCTAGTTGGCCGGGGAGATTTGATCATTGACTCCAACATCTGGGTTGCAGTCACCACAGGTTTTCCTTGGATGTTGCACTTGTAAATCATCACTTTCTGCGCGAGAAATATCTTTTCAATTGGGATTTCCATTCCAAGGTCACCTCGTGCCACCATAAATGCATCCGAATTTGCAAGGATGTCGTCAAAATTTGCTACCCCTTCTTGATTTTCAACCTACAAAACAAGTTTCAAAATGAAAGACAAGTATCAGAATGAAGTAGTTAAAAAACCGAAGTATAGACAATGACCATTTTAATGACCAACTGGTTTGTCTTAGCCTTGATTAGGAAACAATAACGGCATCTTTTGTTAGTTTGGCTGATTTTATTCCCTATAATATCAGCCAAACTAACAAAAGATGCCTGTTATTGTTTCCTAATCAAGGCTAAGACAAATCAGCCAAACTAGCAAATGATTGGTACTGACTTCCACCATAACCAACAGGGGCAAACCAAATCTCAAGATAATTCAAAGTTTCCACAAATATCAGTATACCTTTGACATGAGAAGTATGTTCTTAGCATGTTTCCCAAGCACCTTCCGGACATCCACAAGGTCTGAGCCTTTTCGAACAAAAGACAAAGCAATCATGTCAATCTTGTTGGGAACTCCCCACTGCAAGATGTCCTCCTTGTCTTTAGCTGTTAAAGTTGGGAGATCCACTACAACCCCTGGAAGATTAACATTTTTTCTCTCACCAAGAACTGCAGAGTTCTCACAGCGGCATCGAACCAAACCCAATTTTTTGTCACAAGATAGAACTAAAAACGAGATTGTGCCATCTGCACAAAGTATCACCATTCCTGGCTTTACATCCTCAGCCAACTTCTTGTAGCTCATGCAAATCATTTTCTCATCACCCTTTATGCTATAGTCAGTAGATATTGTGATTTCTTGACCCAGTTTTAGCTGGATGGGTTTGCTATCCTTGAGAAATCCAGTTCGGATCTCTGGACCCTGTGACATTAATTACAAATGAACGATTAAGGAGTTTCGCTTATGTTTTTCATTAGTAAATCTAGAAACTTTGAAACTTGCCACTAGGGATCGCTAACATGAGATTTAGCTTAAATAATGGAGAATAATAAAAAATGTAGAAATGAAAAGACCAAAAAATAGTTGAAAAAAAAAGTCATCGCCACAGAAATAAGTCCATTCAAAAGCCTAAGCCTGAGGCAAGTTTACACCATTGGCGCATCTACATTGTACTTTGTTCACTAGAATATTACATGCACTTCACAAAACACATTTTTACTTTTCAAGTATGTTTCTCCAAAAGAATTGCAGAACTGCAAGAAAATTTTTTTTTGGTGCCTGTAAATTTCCAAAAACCAGAATATAATCAACAAACAGAAAAAAAGAAGCATCTAGACTAAGACCAAGATGACCTAAAACATAATTGGTTTTGATTATGAGCAAGATAGGTTCATATCACAACTAGACAGTCCAAAACACCACTACCACCTCACCTGCCACTACTGACCCTCTCACAACCATCGTTGGCAACTGTATAAAATGGATTTAGGTTACAATGTAGGTTTTTTTTAAAAATAAAAAAAATTATTTTTAATTTTTTAATAACAACCATCGTAATTAGAAAATCTCAAACAAAAACAGGAAATGGGATGCTTAATACAGAAAACAAACAAAAACGGCCTCTCCAATGAAGGGTTTTTTCCAGCGCTGCATAAATTGGAGTTCAGTTCGTTCTTTTATAGAATGACCTGATTATGTGGGGGTCACAGTGGAACAATCCATAGCTTACAAACATAGCTATTTGAGATTCCTAATGCAAGTCCTAACTTACAACAAAAGAAAAAAAAAGAAAGATAATTCACAGTTAATATTTCTCTAATTGTATACAAGAAGAAAATAGCTAGTGGAAGTGTGGAGGGTACTAGCTCAAGAAATGAATGGCAGCGTTCAGGGTGAAGACCTGGCGTAAAACCTCATACCTATTGTAGCTATCCAAATGCAGATATTTGTTTCATTCAACAAACTGTGCCTATATACTAAAAAGTTGCAGGTAATATATGCTTGATCTTAACTGCATCGCTTTTCATGTTACGTTTGTACTAACTAGTAGTTAAAGAACAAGTGGAAACTGACAATTGAGGAACGAAATGGGAAATTCTGTACAGAAGAGAGTAATAAATAAATGAAGGAATAGAATAGTAACAGAAAGGACAAAACCAAACCCCATCATAGAATAGAAATTACAAAAAATTAATCCTAAAGCCAACCCAGATGTAAGAAAGAACCAAAACGCAGAGGACCACAAACAATGAAACTGAAAGGCCAATAAGCAAGCGAACCAGCAAATAAACACA
The DNA here is from genome assembly GCA_900184695.1 of Betula pendula. NCBI lineage: Eukaryota > Viridiplantae > Streptophyta > Magnoliopsida > Fagales > Betulaceae > Betula > Betula pendula. The sequence goes on along the minus strand of FXXK01000801.1, from coordinate 211,784 downwards.
CAAAGATAACTAACAACACGGCCTTCCCAGAAATCTGGCATCAGACGAAAAATAAATAAATCCAATGAATACTCAGATGCCAAAAAAGTCCCAAACGTATTAAATCTGATCGATCCAAATACAGAGAGAAAAGAGTAAAATAGAGTACGTACCTTGGTGTCAAGCATGACGGCACAGAGAATACCGGTGTTTTCCATGGCGGTCCTGAGGTTGTCGAGGGTTTCCTGGTGATATTCGTGAGATCCGTGAGAGAAGTTGAAGCGAGCCACGTTCATGCCGGCCCTCAGCAGCTTCTCCAGCATGGGCACCGACCTGGATGCCGGTCCCAAAGTGCACACGATCTTCGTCTTGGGTTTTTGAATAATCTCCATTCTTTGAGTCTCAAGAGCCTTAGACGACGATGATTATTGTTAGCCGCAAGAGAGAAACCAGAGAAAATGGCTATGGAATCGTCAATCAAAGACGAAGGAGATGGAAGACCCAGGACTCTCTCTCTCTTGTCAAACTACGATACACGTGTACCGCAAAAGAACAGAGACAGAGAGAGAGAAGGGGAACTAAAAATATTATAGTAAAACAAAAAAACAAAAAAAAAAAAAAAGGAGGAAAGGAACCTGTGAAAAGAGGACGAAAAGTGAAGAAGAAATGAAAGAAGCGTGACGAATACGATTGTGGTTGTGGATGTATATATATATATAAAAAAAAAAAAGAGGGCATGTTCTTGAGGCACAAGGCGCCCTGCCAAAATAACAAACAATTAAAAAAAAAGGTATATTACGTGGGAATAAGTTGTTGAAACTTGAAAGAGGGTGACAACCAACTGTGGGCGTGGGCGTGGGCGTGTTTGGTTTTGAGCGGTGCGTCTTATGGCTACGCAGGTCAACTGTAGTGCATGCTCCACTACGCGATTCAATTCAATAAATATCATGCGCAACTTCACATTTTTGGGCCAACTGGTATTCGTTTATTAAATTCTATTCCTATTATCTTAAGAATATAGGGAGGTCAATTTTAATTCGATTTATTTAATGAAATAGGTTAAATTTTTTAATTATAACCCGTAAATTTTATATTGAATTTCTATTAAATTTATGAGTCGTGTTAAAAATTATCAATCCTAAACAATATTGCCAATCCCACACAACATTGCCAATCCCACGTTTTTTCCATTTTAAAAAAAAACAAAAGAAAGACTCTTTGTTTAGTGAGAGCCAGGCGGAGGGCAAATAGCAACCGATATTAGAGAGCATTGCACCAGACGTGTATTATACATATAAAGGGTTCCCAAGATCTTTTCTTTTAAATTTAATTCTGACCACTATGGATATACGTACATCTTCCTCCATGTCTGAAAGTGAAGTCTTGAGGTGGAACAAAAAAAGGGAGGGGGGGGCAGCGGTAAAAGGAGAAGAAAACAGGTTCTTCCCCAAATATTAATCTATTGTCGCCTCTTGTTTTGAGGGGGTGGGGGTAAAAGGAGAAGAAAACAGGTTCTTCCCCAAATATTAATCTATTGTCGCCTCTTGTTTCTGACTCTCCTCTCATTGTGCCCAACTTATCAGAATTATAGTGTGGAAAAAGTACTCTTCTATTTGTTCAAATTTCCTGCTCAAAGGCTCAAAGCACAAAAAGTCTAAAGTGGCTTTTAATGATATTCAAAGCACCAAAAAGTCTATGGCACCTAATGAAATTCAAGGGTCAACTTTTCCCAATCACCACCCTTAACCTTAGGCTATGCCTAGACGGATGAAAAAGTCTTCATTCGGATCCTAGCAAATGTGAGAGAATTCTTAACAAGCCTACTTACTCAAGCAAGTGGACGGACTGCCCAAAACTTGCTTATGTAGGTAGGCCTTAAATTAACTCTCTTACATTTGTTGCCCTAACAATCTAGACAACAAAATTTTTAGGAATCTTTATAAAAAAAAAGTCCCCAAGTACTCGTACAGTTGGTTGTCTTGGTTCTTTTAGGTATACACATCACCTGTTCTACGTGTTTAGCTGTCAATTCCAACATTAAAACACATCATGGGAAAATGTTGAAATTAATTTACCAGCTCTGATCCTCCACAATGCTGCTTGTTTATTCTCAGTACCACTGAAAAAAACAGAGAGGTCAAATGAAAGGGCTTTCCAAAATATAATATATAATACGAAATGCAAATTTTGATAGTCGCAGTTGTAGGAAAAAGAACAACTGTTCTGGGTACAAGAATGTATATCAAGATCAGTTTAAGCTAACCCAAACTTGCAATGAGGGCTCCCAAGCCTCAATCCATCCCCCCCCAAAGAACAAATGTCATATCCAAAAAAGAAAAACTTCGGGAGGCCACCTTCAGGTGTTGCTTGAAACTCTTCAAACTACCTGCCAAAAGCCGCATTATACCTTTCTGTATCTTCAAGAATGAAAAGATTAGTCTCCATAAACAAAAGATCACTTTCACCAGTCATCTTACTCTAGAGTATTGCAGCCAAATCCATCTAGACAGTTCAAAGTTCATCATGGCTCTGCGGTTGTTCTTTATTCATCAAGTCTAGTTTATGTTGTAGTTCCTATCACATTTCATTACACATCCACATCCATTAGGATTCAGTGCAGAAGAGAAGCAACTAAAACTGCAATTGTTTAGGAACAATTAAAAAATAAAGGTACCTTCAGCTTTTCTTCCAGGCAAAGAGCTGGGGTAGATAACAATGCCATGTATCTGCCACCAGAAAATTAAAAGTTAGAGAGAGAGAGAGAGAGAAGAGAGAGAGAGACAGAGAGCAATTCTTACTCGCAACGACTTGGTTCATCTACGTCAGCAACCTCATTTTGCAGCCCACATCTTAACTTGACCTGTGAAACATCACAGACAAATGAAGAAGGTATCAAAAGAGGCATCCAACCTACCTTTTTCTTTTTTAGTTTTAAATTCTCAGACTAATAGGAAAGTTTAATTTTCATTCTGGTATACAGTAACAACCTTTTCCTTATAAAATAGGCTGCCGGTTACAGCAACTACTCACCCCACCCTTTCAAAAAATGAGCACTTTCCACTGATTACTCTTCAATTTTTTTTATTTATTATTTTTTATAGATCCGTATCCCAGTGGTCCATAAAAAAAAAGATAGTCTTACAAATAATCCACTTATGCACATATTAAAACTCTTCTACAACTTCATAACGTGACCAACTAAACCATTGCTGCTAAACAACGTCAATCATCTGAAACAAGAATAAGGAGACAAGGAATCGTCCTTGTTAAAGACAAGAGAAGCACGACCCTACTTGTTAGCATGGCACAAAGTACCTTAAAAAAGGAGCACTTTACACCAAATACCACTTCATTTTTTTAGTAGATCTTTATCCCCATGAAGTATAAAAAAAAAATAGTCTTATAAATAACCCACTTATGTGCATATCCTGGTACAACTTTGAAAGGAGACCAATTAAACCATTTCTACTAAACAACCTCAGTCATCTGAAACAAGAATCAGGGGACAAGGAATCATCCTTGTTAAAGAAAACAGAAGCATTAGCAGTAAGTACCTTCAGACTTCTATCAGGCCCATTCCAGCATTTGTCACCATTTGAAAACATCATGACTCTGTATGAATCCTCAAATTTGTCCCAGCGCCTATTTACAAAAAGAAAAATGGAGAAAATAAAATAAGACATGAGTTGATTGAAAAGGAAGAAAGATGTAAACCTCCGAAAGAGAGAGAGATGTCAAAGTAAGGTGAGCCACATTGTGCGTGCGTGCGCGTATGTAGAGACCATGTCTACATCAGACACAAAAATGAGAAACCTATATCCTTGAATATTTCCAGAGCAAATGCCAGAAGGAATATCAGAAGATGTGATGAACCCGCAAGAATTGGCCACAACTCTACTGCATGCCAACTGACAAGATAAGGTGATATATATACATATAGGATGGCACAATTATGTCATTTTCATTATTCAATGTACCATTCTTCTTGATGCCAGGACATCAATCTAGAACAAATTGATTGATTGGACAACTGAGATACTCAAGTGCAACATCTCTGATAAAGATCTCCTTAAATGATACCTCAAATAATACATGCATAAAAAGAACCCTGAAAGCTAGAAATGCAAAGTACATAAAGATATGTAATAGACACCAACCCCAAACGAGTTGTAGAATGCCCCTCCTCCTGGGAAGCTTGTTTATATGGGCAGACTTTGTAAACATACCTGAACCAAAATTTTGATTGCCCAAAGGAAAGAAAAATGAAAATGATTACTATTGCAATTTCCTTGAAAACCAACATCATATGAAGACAAAAACAGTTTAGGGTAAGATAAAATTTCTAACTTGTTCTGCTTGCCCTCAAAGCAACGACCATAGAATGAATAGAACTCCTTCTCAGGCCCTGTGATATTAAAACTTGAGTTCAGCTTATGGAAGCCAAGTGACCATCCTCACAATGAAGACAAATGGTACAGCATAAATATAGATACAGTCCATTATGTACTAACCAAAATCCTGCTTCAGCTTTTGCGACAAACTTGATATTCTTGACTCAATTTTAGACAACTTGGCACTGGACTCATCATATTCTTTGCGTACATGAGCAGCCTCTAAACAAGTCAAAATGATACAGAGAAAGTCATTTCCTTGCATTTATTTCCATCGTTGAGTACTATATAACTTAAAACTTTAGTTTGTACCTGACTGGTTCACTGGAGTCTGGAATAAATTAACAGCACGTAGAACGTTTTGTACAGTCTTTTGTATCTTCTCCAACCAAGATGGGTTACTTGGGGTTTCTATATCTAAAATAAGTTGGATTATTAAAAGTAAGTTATACATCAAAACAGCTTACATTGAAGGATAAACAACTTATTCACCAAGAACAAACTGTTGCAAACTTACTTATCAATAAAAAAAAACTGTTGCAAACCTGATAAGTCTGACTCAATTTCTGAGTCAGATTTGTACGAAGAACTAGGGTCATTATGATCCTCCTCCCTAAAATCTTCATCTATCTCTTCTTCTACATCATCATTATCATCATCATCATATCTTTCGTTTTCATTATCAGTTTCGGAAGCATAGCCATCGGATTCTTCACCATGTGTGCCCCTAGGCATCTCTTCATGCTCTTGATGATCATTATCTTTTGTAGCATCAACTTCTTCTGTTTGCTTTCCAGTATTCTCTCCTGTCCACCGAGAAGCAACAAGGCGACCCAACTCTTCCTTTGATAACCCCTCAGTATTTTCAGATACATCATTTCCCTAAGGATACCATGCAAAAGTGAATACCAATAAGCTTATAGTTAAAGAACTCCCGGAACAAGGAATTAAGAAAAATGCAAAATTTTAGGGATGTGACGATTTGAGAAGCCACCCCCCTCCCCCCCTAAAAAAAAAAAAAAGAAACAACTTTTCATTCTGATTTATATTAATCTTGATAGGCTGAGTATCAAGTGAGGGCTGAGAAATACACGAATATATATCTGCAATATATCAAGGTTCCATCAGAAAATACTTTTTATTGCTGGCTAAAGTTTCATGTGGATCCTCCTCTTTCAAAATTTCATCTTCAAAGTTTTAATCACCATATTATCGTATGTCTGTAGTATATATAGTAACTAATGTACATTCCAGGAGTGAGATGTGTCAAAATAATATCTGTTTTCTATATAAATATTTCACTCTGAATAATTGTAGCCAGATCATTTATATGAAAGCAAAGTTTAACTTCAACTTGATCTATTAGTGAGTCTAAATATACATAGTATCTATAACACAATGTTATTTCTGAGAAGCAAAATAACAGTGTATAGAACAGTTAGGTTATTAACAAATAAACAACTACTCATAAAAAAATGCTAATAAACAAACAACTAAAGCAATCAAGTGGTATGATAAGTTAAATTTGGAGATAACAGAGGACATCAAAGAAAAAAATTATATTTCCAATCAAATAGAATTGGAGGGAAAAATATCAAGCTATTGGCTTCGTGAGGTACCTTGCTTCCAGAATCAGGTAAAACTGCAGACTCTTCCTTTGCTTCTGCTGCAGGCTACATTGAAATAAATGGATGAGATATGGAAATTCACTCTATATCTATTTGGGGAAGGTATGGAAGATTACTCCTTTGTACGCTTCTTTGGGGATGAGAAATGCAATCCATGGAATGTTGATTTACCTGTTCTACTTCATTAACCAGAGATCCTTCCCTTCCTGAAGTATCACTGTGTTCAACTTCAGTTGTTGGCTCGTCATTGTCCTTTGCCACATCCTATTAAAGGCTGTGAATGAGAAACTAGTAGAAACAAATTTTTTTGCAATTGAGGAATAATGAATATGATCACAGGCCAATCACAGGTAAATTCACATCGATGTATACACTTTATTATACAAAGATTTTTGTAGATACCAATAGGTATATACAACATTTGTGTGACAAATGTAACCTCCCAACCCTAGATTAGTCTAACCTAACTCAATGGATGAAATGTCATTCAAATGTTAATTTTATCAATTTTGTGATATTACAAATAATTTTTCAACGCTTCATAAGTACGGTTTAATCGCATATGTGCATGAAATTGCATGAAAATTCTACTTTAATAACATCTAAATTTATTTCTAGCATGATAATTGTAATAGATAAATATTTTAAAATACTATTTTACGCCAAGTATTCCCTAGCCGCCCCCCTAGAGGTATTTTCGTCCAGGTTTGCCAAAATTTCTGAAAATTAGACTTTTACTTATTTTTGGTCTCTTAAACCTAGTTCTTTTTGGAAAAGGAAAAACCCTAGACCTATAAAAAGACCCCTTATGGCCGTGTACCCCCTATTGCCTCTCATTCTCTCAAAATTTTCACAAAGTTTCAAGAGAACGCAAAGCCCTGTAGCCCCCTAGCCCCTATACCAATCGGCCACCACCAAACTTTCTCCGAAAAATTCGCTCTCTACAATTCTTCTACATCACACGGCCAAGAACACACCCTAGCAACAAATTTTGCATCAAAATTTCGTCTCCCAATTATAAATTTAATAGTTCTCTCAACTTTTCATTCAAAGTTTATGTTAAAGTTTTAGTTTCAATAAAACTATATATGGTTTTTGTAAGTTTACATTGGTTTATGTATGATATATGATAGGATTGCATGACTCATGATTACATGATTTTCACATACCTGGAATATCATATAGACATGAAGATTTTACCAAATAAATTACTGATTTGCTAATGATCTACATCATACAAATTCGTTTTACATAGTTTTACACGTTAAGTCGTTAACTATGCATAAACTAGGAATTGTTTTCATATAGTTTCATGAAAACATTTTTTTTCTTAAGTAATAAGCCAATCTCATTAAAAGCGTAAGGCAACCCTAAGTATACAGGAAATATACAAAAGGAAACATCTAACTAGAGGGAGCAAAAAAACAAGGCTATAGTTTCATGAAAACATAATCACATGACTTTAGTTCAATTTGATTTCCAAAAGATGAATTTCAAACATCATGTAGCAATCATCCATAGGCCTGGCCACACCCTTTATTGCATCAAAAAAGTTCTATTTCAGCGCCAAAATTGATTATAAGCATTCTAGTAAGTGTTTTCATTAAAAAAAAAAAAAATCAAGAACTGAATTTAGGGTGGATTATTTAAGTCTGGACAGTAACTCCAGGGACTGAAAAATCAACCCCAAAGCCCCCAAATCAATTTTTAAATTCAGGCAATAAATTCCTATATGTTCTAAGAAGATTTCGGGTTCATATTACATTGATTTTCCAACAAAAATACACACATAGCTACTGATTTGATTAAAGTGCATGAAGTTCATGAAAAGTTTTTAGAACACCCGTTTGATCCATTTAGTTTAGGTTATGGGCCCCAAGAGGCGTTTGTAGCTAATTGGACCCAAGATAGTTTAATGTGTAGTTAAGCCCGATTTAGTGTTTTGGGATTTAAATTTTAGAACTTAGTTAGGAGAACGTCCAAATGGGCTAATCTTGGTGCTTTCGCAATTTAGAAGGCCCAAGAATAATTTTAAGAATTTCTGAAGTTTTTTGGAAGTTTCTAAAATAAAGTAGGCTAAAAAGCATTTCTTTAGAAGAAAATGTTTTAAAAGGCCCAAGAAGATGTGGCTTTGGGGAGAAATGGTGTTCTTGGATTGATTTTTGCATCTCTTCGGCGCGTTTCTCTGTGTTGGTTAATGGTTCTCCGGCTGGTTTCTTTAGCAGCTCCCGCGGTCTTCAGCAAGGCGACCCTTTGTCTCCTCTCCTATTTGTGGTTGTTATGGAGGCGCTAAGCAAGATGCTCACTGTCTCTGTCAACAGGGGTCTTTTCTCAGGCTTCTCTGTCGGTTCTAAAAATTCAGTAGCGGTGAACATTTCTCACTTGCTTTTTGCAGATGATACTCTGGTTTTCTGTGGGGCTAACCCTGATCACCTGCGCTTCTTGCGTGTGTGTTTCCTTGCTTTTGAAGGGGTCTCTGGCTTAAAGGTTAATCTGTCCAAGTCAGAGTTGGTTCCTGTGTGAAATGTGGTTGATGTGGAAGGGTTGGCTGACATCTTGGGTTGCAGGGTCTCCTCCTTGCCTTTGAAATACCTTGGTCTTCCGCTTGGTGCGAGTTTTAAGGCCAAGCCTATATGGAATGGGGTCATTGAGAAGATTGATCGTCGGTTGGCTAGTTGGAAACGGATGTATTTATCCAAGGGGGTTAGGATTACCCTTATAAAGAGCACTCTTTCTAATTTACCGACGTATTTGCTGTCTCTTTTCAGTATCCCTGCTAGTGTGGCTAACTGTATTGAGAAGCTCTATCGTGACTTTTTATGGGGAGGATTGGGTGATGAACTTAAATTTCACTTGGTCAAGTGGTCCAAGGTTTGTTCTCCTATTTCTGAGGGAGGATTGGGGATTCGGAGCTTGAGGACTTTCAACAGGGCTCTGTTAGAAAAGTGGTTATGGCCGTTGATGAGCATGAGAGAGGGGCTTGGTGGAGAACTGTTGTGGAAGCTAAATTTGGTAGTGTGGAGGGTGGGTGGGTTCTCTTGCCCCCTCTGGGCCGCACGGTGTGGATTATGGAAGAATATAAGAAAGGGTTGGAGCTTGTTCTGTAGATACACCAGATGTGAGCTGGGAGATGGATCTAAGATCAGATTTTGGGATGATACGTGGTGTGGAGAGTCACCCCTTAAAGTAGCTTTTCCGGCCTTATTTGTCATAGCTCGTGAGAAGAATGCTTTCGTGGCTGATCATCTGGACTATTCTAGTGGCTCCCTTCAAGTGGGATGTCAGTTTTATTCGAGCAGCTCATGATTGGGAGTTGGATACTATGGCCTCCTTTTTTCTCCCTGTTATATTCCATTCGAGGGAGAAGGGCTGGAGTAGATAAGCTTTGGTGGATCCCCTCTCGCAAAGAAAAATTCGATGTTAGATCCTATTACAGGACCCTTGTGTGTAATAATGTTTCTCTCTTTCCTTGGAAGAGTATTTGGAGAACCAAGGCCCCTTTGAAAGTGGCCTTTTTTGCTTGGGCGGCAGCTCTAGGGAAGATCTTCATTTTGGACAATCTTAGAAGAAGCATATCATCGTGATTAACAGATGTTGTTTGTGCAAAAGACATGAAGAAACTGTGGATCATCTTCTTCTTCATTGTGAGGTTGCCAATGCCCTTGGAACACCATCTTTAGCCGATTTGGTTTTATCTTGGGTTATGCCTCTTAGAGTGATTGATTTGTTTGCCTGTTGGTGGACTGGAGGTCGCGTCCCGGAGTGCAGTTTGTGTGGAAGATGGTGCCCTCTTGTCTCTTGTGGTGCTTATGGAAAGAGCGAAATGATCGCACCTTCGAAGACAAAGAGAGATCATTTGAGGAGCTTAAGTCCTTCTTTTTCCATTCTTTGTATTTTTGGACTTTTGCCTTATTTAGCTCCTGTTGTTTTAAGCTTTAATGATTTTCTTATACATTTCTCTTCCCCTTCTTAGGGGTCCCTTGTATACTCCTTGTGTACCAGGGTTGCCGCCTTTTTGCCACCTTTAATATATTTTCTCTTATTGATAAAAAAAAAAAATGTTTTAAAAATCTAAAAAGATCAAAATAAAATATTATTACAAAAATAATGTTTATTTAAATAAACAAGGGGGTGGGGCGCCGGGGGGGCGTAGGGTGGTGCTTGTAACCTATTAATTAAACCGTAAGCCTATATTTTTAAGAAAGAAATTTTATAAGGGGAAAAGCCAAGAAAGGTATTAACATAGGGCCAACTCCTAACTAGGGCCTGAGTTGTTTAGACTTAGACAGCTAGGCTTGATATGTCGGGTCTTGTGACTCAAGTTCTTAGAAGTCGGTCAGCCTACTTGCAGCTTAGAGGTAAGTGATGTTCCTTACGCCTTCTACGTACATGTTTTATGTTATGCATTGATAAAGGTTATGACTTAATTCAAGCTATAAAATGTTTATGTTTATGACATTACGTGTTATGCTTTCATTTTATGGAAGTCATGTTCAAGTTTTAAAGCTTCTATATTGTTATTCATATACACATGGTGCTCATATGTTTCTAAGAGAGAAAAAAAAAACTATATGAGTATATATATATATATATATATATATATTAAAAATAAATAAAAAATAAAATAAAAGAAGAGAGAAAAGCCCCTTTCTCATATTGCACCAAGGTTATGAGATAAAAAATTAAGAAAAAGAAAAGAAAGTTTGGGCATATGAAAAGGCAGTTTATCTTATAAGAATATTTTTACCTAAGAAAAGATAAAAGCGCGATGCCAGACTAGGATGGAGTGCAACCGCCCAAAGGTGATTCATCACCTAGTTTTCCAAGTTGGGTGCTCCTAGAAGTTAATTAGGTGGCCAAAGAGCACGCCTATGGCCACAAATGGTTGCCATGATCCAAGGATCACACAACCCTAGCATACAGGGCGTAATAGTATACATAAGCCATAGTAAGAGTCAATGTTCTGAAGAAAGAGTTTTAAGAGTTTCCCTTATATCGTCAATTAAATGCTTTTCAAGTAAATTTTTAAAGGAATAGTATTTACTCATAGTATAAGATAAAGAAAGAAAGAGATTTTCTTAAGTTCTGTTTTAAAAGGAAATTTATTAAGAATTTTTCTTTTTTTTTGCATTCTGAAGTCAAGGTTTTCAAAGACAGTTTTTCTAAGAATAGTTTAAGAATCTTTTTTCTTATGTTGTATGAAGTGTTTTCAAAGAGAAGGTTTTTACCCAATCAGTTTTAAATTGGTTAGGAATAATACTTATTGAGCCTTTTCGCTCACTCATTTTGTTTTCATGTTTTCAGGTCATGATGAAACACATAAAGAGGCTGGATGCAACTTAGATGGAGGCTTTCATTTCATGTCATGATTTAAGATTAACTTATTTTCAATAAGTGCCTAAGGGCATAAGAGAGAAAAATATTTCAGACACTTTTATTATGTTGTGTTTAGACCTTTACATTTCTGCATTTATGCTTAATAAAAGCTTTTAAACTCATGCATTTAACATGTTATTAAGTGCTCTGTAGTTCCTATTTATGAACTTTTCGCCTCTAAGGCTTCTAGGTTAACAAACCTAACCCTTACGGGTTGAGAGTGTTACAGCTCAATAAGCCAATGCGGAAGTTTCAGATGTGGCTGTTGAAGGAAGAATAATCAGCCCAAGTGCGAGAAGTTTCATAGTGTATCATGTATCTCCCGTTCATCTCTCAGCCTAAATAGTTAAAAGGCAAGGCGAATATGGTTGATTTGATAAAGTGATTTGCCAAATAGCATTTTCAAGCAATTGTGACCCTAAGATTTATATAGAGAAGAAAAATATACGTATGTACAGTACAGATGTTAAATCTAAATGTTTGTTGAAGTTGAGCATCAAATTAATTTTATGATTTACATGACCACCTGATATGAAGAAGAATCCTCCAAAAGTCCAATCTCATCGTCATGCATACTTCCAGTGGGTTTTTCTTCACTGTCAGTATTCTCCCCAGCCGCTGTTTTCTCCTGATTAGCTTCCAGCTCAGCCTTGTTTTCTTCCTTATAAGCCTTCTCCTCAGCTTCCTTTCTTTCCTTCTCTTCTTTTTCTTTCTGTAAACGTTCTTTCTCCTCTGCCTTTTCAATTTCTTCTTTACGCTCTGCATTGAAGGTGAAGCAAAATAACAATTACTTGATGGTAAACTTCACATTACCAAACAACCACCTAGAGTATACCCAAGTGACATACTAATATCCACGAGTCAGAAAGAGGACCAAGGGGTACTTAAAGAACAGTATAACTTTTATCTTTACCACAAGATCAACAACACATAGCTCTTCATTCCAAATTAGAATGGCTACCATCGTCCCCTTATTCTCAAATGGAACACCACTGCATCACTTCATATGCAAACTTGATGAAGGTTATGCCCTAATTAGAACATCTCCAAATAAGAATTTCTTGCTCGGGGTGGTTTGTTTAAATAAGCAACTTTAGGAGCACAAGTCCCTTAATTTTTTAAACAGGTAACTATTTTCTAATTAGATAGTAACAGATAGGACTTCCACAAAATTCATGGGCCCACCAATTAACGTATATGACCACATACTTAATTTTCTATACAAAATATGAACTTATTCAACTCCAAATAGTTGGGCTACAGCCTAGGGTGAATCACATAGTTAGAACCATACCTTTAAGCTGTTGAACAAGCCCTTTCAGTATTTTCTCCTCGCCCTTCAACTTTGACAGTTCTGCCTCATCTTTGGCTAGACCGAGTTTTGCTTGTTCAACTTCCTGCTTTCGTAAAACGACCCCCTCTTGATATGTAGCGATCTTTTTGATCAGCTTATGTCTAGCCACTTTGCCAGCCTCCCAGCACGTATTTGGGCAATTCACCTTACCATCATACTCATCACTCCCATCACAACAATCTACAGATCATTGAAAAGTAAACTCATATTACAAAGAGAGTTGAGTAAACAGGTGAGAGTAAAACAGAGGATCTAGCAACAAAAACAGCATATACAAGAAGATGTTAAAACTTCTTTGGAGGTATAACACCAACACAGGAAACAGGTTCTCTTTTCACAACACAGGGAGCATTATCTTTCAAATGTCTGTTCAGTTTCAATTGGGACCAAGCATTCTCTATTTCTGCTGGTCTCCTAAACTGTCCTGGTTGTCATCCCTTTATTAGGCTTCCGTGCAATCCTTTTAGTGTGCCTTGGAAAAGGGGAAAAATAATAGTTGGGTTGGCAACTTGAGTAATGAAAAATGCACAATGTTCTGGATAGTAATCAAAGAGCTAAGGCCAGCTCATCAGGTAAACTCTAAAAAAGCAAAGTGTCTGAGCCATGAAGCTAAAAACACTTACCACATATACCATCATTCACTCTAGAAGAATACAAGAAAAGAGGAGCATGTCCTGCATTGCGACAATAGAATTTCCCAGTAGGGCATGCCGATGTACCTGTAACCCACAAAAGAAAATGTGAACAGAAATAATATACAGGAAAAGAAGAAGAAGAAATCTTTCATAACAAAAGAAATTACAGCAATTCCTATTTCAAAGTGCAATGATCAAAGAAATATGACGGGCCTCTAATTTCATCTATGATTGATGAAGATGGACCCTCGGTGCAGCATAAGTAATCAAGCAAACCACAGACAGAGTGATATGGTCATGTAATGCCAATAGTTTTTTCTAAGACTTGTGATCAAAAGACCACTAAAATGAACCACATTCCAAAATGTTACAGAAAGACAAAATACCCATTTGGTCAAATTGGATGAATTATACCCGTTTGGTAAAAAAAATCAATCAATCAATCAAGGGGAAGAGAGAGAGAGAGAGAGTAAAGAAAGAAAGAGAAAATAGAGGGAAGAAATGAAGAGAGAGGAACCAGGCTCGTCAGTGCCATCAGGGCAATCGCAGAAGTCATCGTTGAGCTGGGCTATGCTGAATTTCTTGGATCCATCTTTACATTTTATTAAATCCGACGACGTCTTGTAGTATTTCTCATCTGTGGAAATGAACAAAACTCAATTAAAAAATGGAAAAAAAAAGAAAAAAAAAAGAAGCAGCAGGAACGGATAGATTGAGGAAAGAAACAACGGGCCGACCTTCCGGAGCAATTCCGATAAAGGGGTCTTTGAGAGGAGGATGAGGAGATGCCGATACTGATCTAAGCGCAACCGGAGATCTCACAAAAAGCAGGCACAGCACAAGTGAAATGAGAACGAAACCCGTATTTAGCTTCATCTTCTTCTGCCCAGTGCCACCAAAATCAGTTCGGGCGATAGCGAGAGAGCAATGGGGACGTGAAGAATAACTGGAGAAGTTTTACGGAGGCCTTCCGCCTTTAGCCTTTAGGAGTTAGGGTACCGTACAACTTAACCCAATGGGTTAAAGGGGTAAGATGGTTTTTGCCTCCATTAATTAATAATTATACTTGCCATCCCTTTCTATGCTTCCTAATCTTCTCTACCTTTGACCATGCATTAATCTACATCATAAAATAATCTTCATTTCTTTTTTTTCTTTTTTTTTGGCAGATAATCTTCATTTCTATTATATGCCAAGTGCATAGTCGGTTTGGCTATGCCATTTCGCCAGTAAAAGGTGCTATTTGAAATAGAATCGTAGAATCCTTTGAAAGTGCATTTTTTTTAAAAAAAAAAAATAAAGAAAGTAATTTGAAAAGGTAAAAAGTTTTATGTTTTTTAAAATATACGATTTTAAAATGTTGAATTACAATTTTACTAAACTCTTATTGTGTTTTTACAAAGCTCAAAATTCAGCACACAACATTTATCGTGAAAATTAAAAGCTTGAGACTATGTTAAAAAATAATACTTTTAAAACTAAAAATAGCTTTTTTTATATTAAAAAAAAAATTTCTTTTTCAAATATGTATTTTAACAATTTGTAGAATAAAAAAAAAATTACAAATTTTTTTAACTAAACCTATCAACTTTTTAAGTAATAAAAATAATTTTTAACTTTCTAAGTCAACTTTATCAACTTGTTTGGTTTGGTTGCCTTTTTTCTGCTGAGGCCCTTTTTTTAAGTCAAAACGAGGGTGTTCAAAAAAATTTATGAGTGTATTTGACAAAAGGTTGAGTAAGAATTTAAAGTTAAAATGATAATAAAAAGTTATTGATGTAATATAAAGTAGATAGAATATTATATAAAAAAATGAAAAAATTTATTTTTTTAGTGAGTTTTTTCATTTGAATAATAATAAAAAGTGTTTAATATAATATAAAAAAAATATTAAAAAGTTATTAATAGAATATACAAAATTTGATAAGAAATTTGTTTTTTGGGGGGTTGGTTTAACAAAAACCCAGTCGGGTCATTTGCCAAACACAGCTTAAAGTCTAAAGCCCTCTTAAAAACTCGACAAATGTACACCGACGGATAGAAATGGATAGTTTATCTTGAACGCTTTCCTTCACAGTACAGAGCTAGCTCGGACACAAGAGAGGAAGAAGCAATGGAGGGAAGCTCGCTCCTTCTCGGCTATTCTTGTTCTTCTTCGTCTCCTCCTTCAATCCTAAAACCCCAATTCGAGTTCACTTCTTTACCTATCTCTTCTTCATTTCTAGCAAAATACCGCGCGCTCACTTCCCTTCCCAAATGCAATGGGTGGCCCAAGAGCACCCTACTCGTTGTTTCGTGTCCCCGAAGCAGAACCACCTCTCTCCGCACTTCAGCTTTTGCAGTCCAACAAGAAGCTCTGGGGAAATCCAAGGACTCTTTCTCAACCCCAACAACGCCTTCGTCTTCCAGAGATATGTTGCCCAAGATTGACAAGAGTGGCAGGTTTTGCAGTCCAAGAGCCGCGAGAGAGTTCGCTCTGTAATTGTCTTTTTCTTTTCCTCTTCTTTATTCAAACCTCGCCCATGTTTGATTCTCGGGAAAATAATCTGATTTTATTTGGTGGGGTTGACAGGTCAATAGTTTATGCCGCGTGTTTAGAAGGGTCGGACCCAATTCGGCTGTTTGAAAAGCGCCTGAATGCGCGCCGAGGTACCAACTCTTTACCAAGCTTTCCCATATGAAAAAATTGTTCATTTTTGGAAGGATATCTGACTATCTTTGTTGATATATGCATTCTCTCAGAACCCGGGTATGAATTCGATAAAGCTTCGTTGTTATCATACAACCACATGAGCTTTGGAGGGCCAGCTGTCACGGTGGACACAATTGAAGAAGCAGACCAGCTTCTACGTGACAATGAAAAGGAATCTGCAATCGGTAATCCTGTAAAAGATTTTCTTTTTATATTACTTAATTTTACATTGCCTTCGCTAATGCTTAAACTTTGGCATAGTGGATTTTAGAGTTTCTTTCATGGCATAAACTTTAGAGGACCTTTTCACACTGCTAGTGGATTTTAGAACTGTTTAGACCTCTGTATCTGTTTGACTAAATTAATTGATGGTTGTGCCCGAATCTATCAGTTGTTTCAATTCCAAGGCAGATCAAATAGAATGATTGAGAGCACTTGCTTGTAATTAGGACACAATCTAGGCAATTTTCGTGTCTTTAGAATGTTTTCTCCCCTCCCTCTGCCCCACTTGTTCTATCTCATGGTTTAATTTTTAGCTATTCATGTTCAGGATGTGTTGCTATATCATTCTAGATTGAAATAAATAGTTTATAGTTCCTCAGGACTTGCATGATGGTTTCTAAATTACTAAAAGTCTATCTATTCAAGTTGCAAACAATCGATCAGGTAACTTTATACACACTTGTTGAGTTAAATAGATAGTCATGCATAATTGTAGAGTGGTGGTATTCAGTCAATGTGGGAGGTGTGGAGATTTGGCAATGTTAATGTATGTTCCTTTGTTGTCATCAAAGAACCTTGTACTGAATGTTTCTATAATATAACAGGGCATTCACTAAAAACCTATCAATTCTCAGGTCTCATAATGATATAACAACCCTTGATGTTATGCTACTTCCATGATAGAATGACCTTTTCTGATACTAAGAAGGCAAAGCTACTTCAGTAGCTTTGTGTAAGTTGAGTGAGCAATGGCTTTGTACATGTAATTATTCATAGCACTTAGATCTAGTAATAATGCTTATTCTATCTGCTAAATTTTTGGGGTCCCCCTTTTTAGTGGCATGACTTGTTTCGTTTGTGCCTCAGAAGCAGAAGTTCTTGCAGCTCCTCCAAAGCTGGTATACAGCAAATTGATTTTGCGGTAAACCCTCTTAAGTACATTTGTTGCCTGAAGCAAGTGGAGCATGTTTTTTTCTTTTCTTTTGCTATTTTCATTTGTGCATGCACATGTACAAGCAAGAGAGAGAGAGAGCTAACTCTATCGTCATGCTTTATTGCAGATTTACAAGGAAAATTTTAGCTGCAGTCGTGGATAGATGGGACAGTCATGTGCTCGTCATTGACAAAGTTGCCCCTCCAAATTGGAAGGTTGAAACAGTTGAAGTGCTAAATTACTGGTTTCTATTTTCTGCTAGCACGATTCTCTTTGTTGACAGTTGTAGTCATTTTTTTCGTTAGGTCATTTATTGCAAAGCATCAGCTGTTTGTGCTTTGATTTTCCAGTACTATGTGTCCTGACCTTACCATGCTCGATTTCTTTGCCTTTCTCGTGGACCACCTTCCATCATTAAGATGTACACGTGTCCTTATTTGGCATTTGGGAAACTGTATGTCTTGGGCAAATTAAAGATGTAAATACCAACTTCAATGTTACTACCTGCATAGCCTCTCTTTTAAGTACTTTTATCTTTTTATACTGTTCTTGTAGCTCAAATTTTGAGATTGCCATCGGCTGCATAGCTAGTTTATAATCATTCTTAAGTAGGCATAGCTCAAAGAAGTAATGGGATACTTATAAATTTGTCCATTTCCTTATTACGAGTCAATCTTACTTACCTGAGGAAAAAAAAAAAGTATCAAATCTAGCTGAGGCCAAGAAAACTTTTTTGTTCTCTTCCATTTTCATTTTTTTTTTCTTTTGGAAACGATCATTTACATAATGTTATCTTACTTCCCCATACGAGTCTTATAAGTTCTAACATCTCAAACTAGAGTACAGAATTACTTTTTCTTTTTCTTTTCTTTTTTAATTATTTTGCTGAGGAAAAAATAGGTTACATAGTTGTCCATGTTTTTGTCTCACAAAATTACTACTGTCAGAAAATGTGTGTCTTATTTATATATATACTGCAGAGTGAGCCTGCAGGCAGAATTTTGGAGCTCTGTATTCTTCATTTGGCAATGTCTGAAATAGCAGTGCTAGGGACAAGGCACCAGATTGTCATTAACGAAGTAATATATTCACTTCCATTGCCTTTGAGTTTGCTTATCTTTGCTTTGGTATACTTGTATCAATTTCTATTTATCTAATCACATATGGCTATTTGCGAAGGCCGTCGATCTTGCTAAAAGGTTTTGCGATGGAGCAGCGCCGCGTATCATCAATGGGTGTCTAAGGACCTTTGTGAAAGACCTTGAAGAAACTGGTTCGACTCAGGCCTTAGAAGAACAAAAAGTGATCTCAGTTAATGTATGAATATTAGTTGTTTGGATTACTGCTCTGTTCCTTCACATTGTAGAAGTTCATTCAGGAGAGATGGTTTAGTTTGTTGATGCTGGGAAACCCTAAGGGAAAAGAAATTTTTGTCTCTCTTACGGTGTATCACTGCATTCTACATTAGAAGTTACAAATGGGAAGGGCAGGTCTGGTAAGCAAGGTTGTATTAATAGCTGAGAATGTTGATGTTATAACTTAAATCTTCCGATACTATAGCATCAAATTTGAGCATCTCTCGTTTAATTTTCAGCCCTTTTGGGAAAAAAAGTGCTTTGTTAGAAGAATACCAAAAGACCACTGTTTTCTTTGAAACAGCTTTTTAGATGACAAAAGCGCGTATGATGCTATGAAACGCAATTCCGGACAGCCTTCAAGTATTTTGCAAAAAGTTGTGAATGTTGGGGTTTCCTTTTTTGTTCTAGTGTGGGTCTCTCTTACAATTGAGACTCTAATTTCAAAATATACGGTTTGGATATAGTTATTGCATAGTAAAGCCTCTTAAGTAATTTTATTAGAAAAAAAAAAAAAAAAAAAAGCCTCTAAGTAATTTGTAATTATATAGCAACAAAAACTGAGGGGGTGTAACACCGTTTTTCATTTCTCACATGCATTTCATAATAGAGCATGTGCTTCTTATGTGTATTTTTTTAAAAAAAAATACATGTGAAAATTACATTTTCTGATGACACATCAATTTAATAGATGGATTGAAGAAATTATCTTCCATCTAGTTTGGAGAAAAGCCTTTTTTTTTTTGTTGCTTTTATTAAAGTAATTTTTTAGAAATCTTTCCATAAAAACACTACAAAACAAGCTAGAGGTATTCCAAATATTTGTTACAAATGACAACCCATTATTTTGATTGATAGCCTTCATTAATTTATAATAGGAGTAATGCTAAATACTATATTTTTATTTTATAATCATTCAATAATGTTAATGTGACATTTTAAATCAATCATTGATTTTTTTTTTAAACAATGATTAATTGAAAAGTTAATTGATAGTATATGTCAACTTTATTTGATGAATGTTAGATAAAATTATTGTGTCTAGCATCTCTCTCTAGCACTGCTATTTGATGAATGTGACATTAGGGTAGTTTTAGCGGAAAAATAAAAGGAAAAGAAAAGTAAAAAAGGTGGTTCATATGGGAAAAGCTATCCTTCTGGGCTCTCTGGGCCAAGAACAAGGAAGATAAAAAAGTAAAAGCAGTGAAAAACTATTAGGTCGGAGTATGGGCCTGCAGCCCATGAGGAACCCAAACAAATACTCCTTCCTAAATCCCAATTATAATTTATAACAACAACGCCGCCTCGCTCATCCTCTAGGTCTAGGGTTACTCTTTTTATTGCCATCCCAGATCTTCTTCTATAAAAAGGATCACAACACCCTCTTCATCTTCATTTCTTACTAGTGCGGCGGGCGTCCTTCTTCGCTTCCCCTTTGCTTTCGCTTCGCTTCGCTATGAAATCCCCCAGAGTCTTCCATTTCGAAAGGTTTCATCGTCGTAGCTTTTCTATTTCTATTTCCCTGTTTGTTTGCTTTTTCGCCTAATATTGCAATTCTGTGATCAGAGAATTGGTAGGTGATCATGGAATCTATCATTAGGCTATATTGAAGTTGAATTTGTTACGTGTATATATTCCTTACACGTGACTCTGCCTTTAGCTCCGACTATCCTTTCTCTTTTATAGGATATCGGTGACAAGGCAGATACAAATTTTTTTTCAAATCTTTTTTCTTTCTTCTTTTTTTATTTTTAACGATTATTTGCAAAGGATGTGTTCATGATGTTGGATGATGAGAAAAATCAGACGGATTCCCAATGATATTTTGCTTGACAAAATATGTGACAATATCCAGCTACTTCTGACAACATCATGTGATTTTTTATTTTTATTTTTTTTGTTTGTAATTGTTTAGATTTAGAATGAGTGATGATAGATCAAATTGAGGCCGGTGATGATTGATACAAAATATTTGCTACTCTTGATGGGAAACAATCCCATCTGATGATACCTTTCCACCAAGATCTCTGAGGCCTCTGTTTTCGCATTATCATCGAACCCTGTCGTTTTTTGTTTGGCCTGGAGCTATGCCGCACAAACCGCATAAATCTGACATAAACTCGACCCGGATTTGGATTTTAGAGTAATATGATTATAATCAAATGGGTTGAATTAGGGTTTGAATTTAGAGTGATATGATTTTGATTGAATAATTAAATGGGTTGAATTAGGTTTCCTTAATAACCTGAACATGATATACAAACACAAATTTTCACCCTAAATTAATATAACCTCACCTCACACCTTGAGAGTTAAACTGCCCAGAGTTAGTTGAAGGGATGTTGGCCTTCACTCCTTGCGGAATAGGGATCACATGTTCACGATGAAATTCAATAAAAAATAAAGTCTCTAGAAGACATTAATTACATCCTGAGCCAAAACAGAAGTTAATAATATTAAAACATATGCAAAAGAAATAAAGTCCATATGCGAGGTGGAACTGGCAGGTGAGGAGAAGCCCAATTATGATTAATGCTTTATGTATAGAAATACATACCCATACTACTTCCGTCTTGGGAGTAAGCTAATTAAGTAATTCCATATACAAACTAATCGATTTTGTGATGCGCACACCCTTAATCACGATATCAAAACTCTGTGTCAGAGGCTTCCTGAGCCAATATGCGTAAGATAAGAATAAAATGATTTTGCATCTTTGGAACCGGGTAAAATGGAAGTTTTAAGTAATTTAACCCATTTGTTAGTAAAAAGCACATGTTTTTTAATAACATATACTTCTCACATGCTTTTTCAATAGCATTTTACTAATAAATAATTAGAAAAAAAAAAATAAGTGCTTCTTTTAGAGACTAAGTTTAAGGAAAATTTTTCAATCCAATTTAGAAAAAAATTATATCCTTCATTCATTACTTTATTTAAATATTCTATCTTTACAAAAAAATAATATTATTTATATACCACACTTTTATTTCGTTTTACTGTGGTGGACATATATTGTTTTTTATTTTATTATTAGAAAAATGCTAAATACTGCAGTCACTTCATTGGGCTTTCTATTAAAAAAAAGGAAAAAAAAAAGAAGAAGGTGATTCATTGGCTTATTAGGTGGTGATGAACTTCCTAGTTGGCATAAGAGTACGGAACTAGAATGTGGTGTATAGCGCTATATATAGTAATTAAGTGAGATATGCTGAGAGGCATTTTTCTTTCAAAAAGCCACTCATAGTAATTGCGTGAGATATGATGAATGCTAAAGTAGCCAAATCAGTTAAAAGTTAATTTGTTGAGTGAGATATGAACGCTGAAATCAATTTTTTTTTTTTTTGACAAAAAAAAACAGGTTTTACCTCAAACCTAAAATTAATTATAGTTCCTTAATTACTCAAATGCCAACTAGGAATTAAGTTGATCACCGCCAAAATGAAAAAGGTTCCCATCATCAAGCCATTCAGCGCGCTGTCGCCAATTAATTCATACCAAACTCGGCTCTAAAATTAGGCATGTAGTTTTGAGAAACTGGCATGAAAACGTATGGTACGTACCCAACCAAATACTGTTACCGAAAGTATGGTTTTGGTTGCTTTCGCATGGCCGCAAACTCATTTCTGCTTTACTTTTCTAACCTCCATGCGACGACGCATACATATATATATACAAAAAAAACTAGATCACCCAATTTTCCAAACGCCTCCATCATCATCAGAGAATCACTAAAAAACAATAATGGTTCAATTTGAGGAGGATAATCCGGATGACTTGCTGGGTAACATGGTCGTACTGGGGATCTCTCTGATAGTAATTGCAGCAGTTGTGATTGGCGTTGTTGCTGGAATAGAGCATCACAGCGACGCCCCTGTCAAATCGGAGAAGATGACCCTTGATGCCGTTTGTGACCAAACTGATTACAAGGCTTCCTGTATGGCTACCCTAATACCGGTAGGTAACTACGCCGAAGTGCTAACCTATTTCAAAGCTGCAGTGGATGCTACTATTTCGGAATTGGTACGTGCAGTCGACAAGGCCAGATTTGATATTGCCGATGACCCCGCTTTGGATCAAACTGAAAAAATGGCGCTTGAAGATTGCATTGAGTTGATTGATTTATGCATTGAGGAGCTTCAGTCCGTGATTGAAATGGTGAACACTTCGGCAAACTTGTTCTACACAGATTCAGCCGATGCTAGGATCAGCTTGAGCGCCGTGCTGTCCTACCAGAGAGCGTGTTTTGATGGATTAAAGGAGTCTCGTTCCACCACATCTGGTATGGATGCAGGCCTGCAAAAGATCACAGAGCTTGCAAGCAATGCGTTGGCTATCATTTACGAGAATTCTGAAAACGATGACGTAGAGGCCGATCAGTACTCTGCAGCGTTCGTACAGAAAGCAGATAGCAACGGAATAATATATCCAAACCGAGTCTCGGCAGCGGACCGCAAACTCTTGCAGTACTCCTACAACAAGGGACGCCGCCTGCAGATGATGCCTCATGCGGTTGTGGCTAGAGATGGAAGTGGGCAATATGCAAGCATCAATGCCGCTCTTAGTGCATACCCATATGCCCACAAAGGACGATATCTCGTCTACGTAAAGTCCGGCGTCTACGAGGAGAACGTTATCGTCTTCAAGAATACGACCCAGATATTCATGTACGGTGATGGGGTTAATAAAACCATTATCTCTGGAAGAGACTTCCAAGGAACTACCTATAGGAGAGCTACTTTATGTGAGTTCTATCGTTTTATTTTCGGAAAAATAGAAAAAAGTTTAATTACTGATTTTAATTCCCGGCCTCTCGTTTAATTTTACAGCGGTTATTGGCAATGGATTTATCTGCAATGATATTGGAATCGAAATCCCAGACAAAAGCAGAGGAAATTCCATGGCGGCTGTTAGAATCCAGTCTAATAGCGCAGCCTTCTTCAACTGCAGAATAAATGGTAGTACAACATCAAGCATATATGCATTGGCGCAACGGCAGTTCTTCATAGATTGTGAAATCTACGGTGTCACAAACATCATCAGAGGCGACGCTGCAGTTGTAATCCAACGCTCCAAAATCATTGTGACACAGGCAAGTGCGCCGATATTGGCAAACATCATAGCTTTGCAAGGCAGGAGCGATAAGCGTGAAAGCAGTGGTTTTGTGATCCACGGGTGCACCATCAAGGCAGACGAATCTGAGTTCCCTAATGGGCTGGAGAATGCTGCTTACTTGGGGATGGCGGTGGAGAAATATTCGAGAACAATCGTGATGGAATCATATCTGGGAGATTTAATCCATCCAGATGGATGGTATAACAACAATAACTATGGAATAGAGACGGTGACGTTTGCAGAGTATAGAAACAGAGGGCCTGGAGCTGGAACCAACAAGAGAGTGAACTGGCCGGGTTACTCAGTCATCGTCGATAGAAATGAAGCACTGCGTTATACGGCTGGTCGATTCATCAGAGCACAAAAATGGTTGCAAGGCACCCAAGTCCCCTTACAGGCCGCCCTTTTTTCCTGAAGAAGATAGAAAGAAATTTATATATATATGTTGCTATTTTGTTCAGGTAGGTCTATACTATACGTACACTCGCAAAGCTTAATTAATTTGGGCAACCAGCCTTGAAATTAAGCTCTTTGTAATCCAAAGGTGAAGGCAAAAGATGGGTTACAAAAATTCTAATCAACGAAATTTGGAAGGTTCTGTTCATATGAAAGTCAATTTTTTTTTTTTTAATTGTTGTCTCAATCACAATGATAGGCTACAGAATGGGAGGTACGTTCGTAGCCTTTTCTCCAATTAGTTTTTGTTCTATTGCTGTTAAAAAAAATTTTTTAAAAATAAATAATAATAATAAAATTGCATTTGTCTAGTAGAACCCTTTTTCCATCGATCCGATTTGGCCGAGGTGTTGTAAAGAAATTTAAAGCATATGTGTTGTCTTCATATTTAATTTTATTATCTCTTTCCCATTAAAGATTTGGAATTAAAGCAGTTGAAAAAATTACTGTACACATTCTATAATTTTTTAACATCACCAAAAGCCAAATTCTTTTCCATCATAATGACATGAGAATTAAGAAACAAATATCATATTAAGCAATATTTGAGCCGGACACATGCTTTTTTTAATAAGATTACACTTAGTCTATGATTTTACATTTTGTGATGTCTATTTGAGCATGTAAAAATTACATACTTTTTTTTTTTTCGTAGAATTAACATGCCGATAAGAGAAAATTCTATTAAAAGAGCTTATAATTCTCTACATGACATTTGTATAAATTGAGTTGGCCAATTTTGAAGAAAATTCTGAATTTTTTGTTTTTAACAATCTGGGATTTTTTCAAATGTTTTAAGGGATTTTTTTCTTTCTTTCTTAATTTCGCAGAGTAAGAGGAATTCTTTTGATCAGTGTGATAAAAGAGCCATAAGTGGTATTTTTTAAAATTCTTTTAGCGAAAGGAGTTTTCCGTATATTTTAGGCCATGCGCTCATGCCCTACTAACCAGAATTGGATTTCCTATAATCTCATATCCAAAG
>FXXK01000801.1:164032-185599 GCA_900184695.1 Betula pendula | reverse complement strand
AAAAAGGAAAAACAAAACCAAACCCTCTTGGCTCTTGGACTTTTGATGTCGTATGAGGCATGGAAACGTGGCGGGGAACCATTGGGCCTTGATAAACCGAAACCCACAAGGAAATGGAATCGCAACTCCTTTTTAGATTCCAGGAATACCCCCAGCGCGCCTAGTTGACCACTGGACTGGAGGCGAGGCCAATATAGGGAACTATATATAGGGAAGGTTAGGTCCATCCACAACGCAACCCAGCGCTCCATAAGCTCCCAGATCCTTCCACAGCCTCTCAAAAACCCCCTCTCCTTCTCTCCCTCTCTCTCTCAAGAACAAAGCTCTCTCAGATACAAATCCCTTATAAAGCCTCTAATAAACTATAAAACACCCCTCTTTTCAAATTCTTCCCGCTCTCAATTCCAATTTCTTTTCTGGATCTGCTATTCTCGGATCCCTTCCTTTAAATTCAACAGATCAAACCCTAGATTTTCTTTCCACTGCAGAGAAGGTCTGATCTCTCTCTATTTACTTTGATTTCCTCTCTCTTACGACCCGATCGTACTCCCTTAGCCGACCAATTATATATCATTTTTATATCAAACAATTTTGTTAGGCTTTTTATTTTTCAAAATGAAATAAATTTGGATTACCCATAATGAATAACTCTGCTGAACCCGATTTCTTCTCCTCTCACGCAAAGATTTTCCTTTTTTTAAAAAAAAAAAAATTGGAAACTTATTTTTATTTATTTTTAGTGAAATTCTTTCCATCGAAAAATATGTTTTGGTTTTGTCTGAGCTGATTTAAAGACAGAAATGTAAATGATTTGTTATATAATTTTATGTATGGAGTTTTGGTTTCTGGGTTTTTTGAGACATGGATTTTGGTGGAGAATAATTTGTAAATATGTTTTATTTTTCGGGTGGTTTTATAGAGCAAAAGAATTTATAAGGAATGGCCGATCAAGGAGGCGTGGAAGGGAGCCAACCCGTAGATCTCAAGAAGCATCCTTCTGGGATCGTTCCCACCCTACAGTGAGTCCCTTTTATATGTAACTCTTTCATTATATATTCCGCCTGTTTGGTTGGTTGGTTGGCTAAGCTTCACGCATAATCACTAAAACATAAAATCCAGACGTGGGTCAATTGTTGTAAGACCTGGAAGAGGATGCTGCTGTCAATACGACGTTTGAAAGATCATATGTTTTATGATGTTGAAATGGGATAATTCCCCTTTTGGAAGTATGTCGGTCAATGAGTTGTAATTGGTACTATGTGTCTAACAATGAGATGGTGTAGCGTTCTGATGTGGGTCGGTTGTTGTATACCGCAAAAATGTAGCGTGGCTGTGTATTTGTTGTGATTGGAAATCAGTGATAACGCGTGTCTATCAATGAGAAAGGAAAAGAGTGAGGGAGTTGCTCTGTTTTCTTATGTAAATTTTGTTTTTTATTGCAAAAAATCGGGTACTTTTTTTGGGATGTGATCCTGCAACCTTGTAACCCAAACACAGCAAACTCACATGAGACCGTATTGAGGTTTTGATACGCTGCCTAGAGCTGTGATTTGACACCATAGGCTGGATACAAAGGTTTTGATGCCTTTTGTGAAGGTTCTTGTTATATTGCTTTGTGCTATATTTTGCAAAATAATCTAGAGTCGACACGGAACTTTGAACTCATTTACTTTATATGATTCTGGATGTTTTCTGAATAATTCGGTACTTGTTGATTAAAATAAGTTGTATGCACGGACACACATGGTTTCTTGTACTTGGGGTGATTGTTTGTTCATATTGGGTTCTGATTTGTCCGCTAAAGTACTCAAAATTAGACATGCACCATGCTGGCTCATATTAAATAAATCTGAGCATTGAAGCCTTGAGATGGATTCGAATGAATCTAGAGATGAATATTAGTTCTGTTACCTGGTTAGTATGAATCTCCGGGATAGATGGATTTGTATCCTCATGATATTCAAATTACACATGGGCCTAGTTTATTTGTTTGGGCCTTTGTTTGAATGGCTCTGTTAAAGAAGTGGACACTGTGAGTGTCCATTTATATTATTTACTTCTATAATTTTGAGCATGTCTTTTAGAGTGAGTGGTTTAGACATTCATAGGTCCTAAGTTCCACATTGCTTACTTATTAGGTAAAACTGGATTTTATAAGTGATTCTAGGAAAGTTTCAAATTGACTAGTCATTTTAATGTAATAGCGCAAATATGACTAGCAATTTTCCTAGGTTGATACATAAATGTACTTCAAGCTATAAACTTGCAAACTATAACCACAGTGTCAGTCAGGAAATGAGTGTGCTTCTTTATCTAATTCATAGAAGATTAACAAGCTGTTGTTTGCTCTTTAGGAACATTGTGTCTACGGTCAATTTGGACTGCAAGTTAGATCTTAAGGCCATTGCACTGTCTGCTCGTAATGCAGAATACAATCCAAAGGTATATAACTGTAGGCATAGCTCTCTTTCTCCCTCATCATCCTTTGTTGGATAATTCAGTCTTAAGTATGTTAAGCTTGTTTCTTTGTTATGTTCTTGCAGCGGTTTGCTGCTGTAATTATGAGAATAAGGGAACCAAAAACAACAGCATTGATTTTTGCTTCTGGAAAGATGGTAAGTTTAGCCAAAGCATCTGGTACTTTCTTATTTAAAACAATGGATATTCTTTTATATTCCTTTGAAATGCCATCAGGGTTTGCTTTAGTTGTTACTGTTTCCTGATGCAGTGTTGGTCCTCTCTCTCTCTCTCTCTCTCTCTCTCTCTCTACATTCATGAAAATTGACTAGAGTAATAAGATGCCATATAGTTGGAATTTTTTTATGAGGTAGAACTATGGTCACAGAATTTATGGATGGATGAGGCTCAATAATTGCTGTTTGTTTTTCCTGTAGCTAAATGAATTCATCATTTTAGCTGATATTCTTTGTCTTAAATTGCAAGTTCTCTTTGAAAGCTTCCCCCATGTTGAACAGATAAACATGATTGGCATCTTTAGTGATTTTTTATTTTTAAAAAATTACGATTTTGTGTGTTTTCATGATGTTTAGGTTTGTACTGGAGCTAAGAGTGAACAACAGTCAAAGCTGGCAGCACGGAAGGTAATGGATGCCTTGTAAATCGCATCTAGCTGCATATGCAAGGTTTTAGATATAAAGCTGTTTGTGAGATATAGAAAACTGGCCAGCACCATATGCCTTGGTCTCTTTGGAAATTTGTAGTTTGGCACCTAAAGTCATGCACATAGTAACAGAACCAGATGTTGAAACTGTGCAAGCCCATACCTGTAACAAGCAAACAGTTCCTTATTTTATTAGCAAGAGAAAAAATTATTCACCTGCTCATCATGTTGCCCCTAAAAAACTTTAAAGATCTCAAGGAAGAAGCAATAGTGTTGTTTTTTTATCGAAGCACCTTTTCCCCAATCTTACATGATATCTTTGTTTTTCAGTATGCTCGAATTATTCAGAAGCTTGGTTTTCCAGCTAAGTTCAAGGTATTAACTCTCTCTCTCTCTCTCTCTCACACACACGCACGCGCGCACACACACATGAATGCATATAAAAATAAAACTTAATGTCATGCACAGCTTTGATACACTACAAAGTGTTATGATCTGTCTGACATTGATGGTTTTCACTGTTGTAGGATTTCAAGATTCAGAACATAGTTGGGTCTTGTGATGTTAAATTTCCCATCAGGCTTGAAGGACTTGCATATTCCCATGGTGCCTTTTCAAGTGTAAGTGATGGCAGTGTGTCCATATGTGTTATGTGTTCTGTCACTTAAATGTCAGAGCTTTTATTGGGTACTTGTTTGAATTGTAGCATGTACTTGCCAGAAACAAAGTGTCGTCAGAGTGTTTTTCCTATGTGTTCTTTCTCCTAAATGTCAGAGCCATTGTTGTTTATTTTTCTTTGAATTTTATCATGTAATTAGGAAAAAAAAAGAAAGTGTCTTTGCGGTGTTTCCCTTCTCTCATCATTTAAGTGCCAATGATTGGAGGGGAGATTGTCCTACAAATCCATTATTGAGATTAAACCTTTCTTGGAGTTTTTATGTTCTCTTAAATAAATATGTACGCGCATGCATGCATAAATACATACATGTACGTGAGGATATAGACATTCACATACATACACATGTATGTTGAGATTAAGCCTGTGTTATGAACCAGAGAATGGTGAATCCTGTATCGACTGTGTTTTCATTCTTGATGTCAGTATGAGCCAGAGCTGTTCCCAGGGTTGATCTATCGAATGAAACAGCCGAAGATTGTGCTGCTTATTTTTGTGTCCGGAAAAATTGTTCTTACAGGAGCTAAGGTGATATTGCTAGTCTTCTTTTGTTCTGCGCTCCCAGATTTTATATATGCCATTCTTATTGATCTGATAAGCATTGTTTCATTTTCAATTCTTCAGGTCAGAGATGAGACCTATACAGCCTTTGAGAACATATACCCAGTTCTTACCGAGTTCAGGAAAAACCAACAATGGTATGGCACTTAATTGTAATTGCTTTTGTTAAAGATTTGACCCCCCTTAGATTGATTTACTTATTAAAAAAATAAAAAATTGACGCATCTTTAAAGTGTAAAATTGATGCATCTTTAAAGTGACGGTCCTCTCCTTTCCTGTGCGTGTGTATAAGTATTTGATAATCTGCTATTTGAATAAGAAAAAGTTGAATTTTTTAGCCATGATCATGCTGACAATGATGGGTTAATGCCTTGATTTTACGGCCGTCTTGTTGGCATGTTTGCTGAGGAGTCTCTACACTTATCATGACAACAAGGTGAACTCATCTCATTTGTATTTTGATTTGATGCAGATTCTGTGAGAAGTGAAGCCAGATTGTGTTCCCGGAAAGTTCGAAGGTTGAATACCTGGCAATGTAATTGCTGAGCCTGGATTGAACTGTAAATATGGAAAGCAAATTGTGCATTGGTTCTCTGGGTGGTTAAGTTAAAAGATGTGTGATGGACTGGGAGAATATTATATTACAGAGTTAACGTGAAAAAGGAATAAGAAGTTTTGATTTTTCCTTGGACACCTGCTTTTGACTTTTTGGATAGAATGTTGGTCTATGAAACTTTGTTGTGCTGTTTGTTGGGTTTAATAGATGTCTCCAATTGGAACATTATCTAAATGTAAAACTGAATGCAACTGGCTGCCAGTTTCATTCAGATCAATGGATGCAAGAAAACAACTATTAGCTGTGATTTCTATCTAAGGCTAGTCTGTTAACATCATGGATAAACTCTACATGTGTCATACGAACTGATTTGAAATAAATTATTTATTTGACAAAAATGAAGCACTTTTGTATAATCAAACGAAAAAGACTTGCGTAAAATTACTTGTGTAGTCTATACTCCTGCCTTTTTAGGATACCTTCAATTTGTTCTAAATATTTGTTGAGCTTCCTATGGGAATACAATTCATTTCAACGTAAGTTAGCACTGAATGCCAAAACTATGACTAGAGGCTGCAATTCTAGATGATCATCAGAGATTGTACGTACAAGAGAATATCATACCCCTCTCAAAATACTTGCTCAAGACTACAACGGATAATTTTTGACATGCCATACAAATTTGACATAAATTTAATGTGAAATTAACAGGTTATAATTATAAGATTTTACTAATTTAATTAAATGAGTCGAGTTATAATTGGTCGATATAGTTTTATCCTCAATACTTAAACCTGACATGTGAACATGAATTATCTACCTTAATCAAAAGCCATCTCCAATACATTTATATAGCGTCAAGAAAATGGTCATAGAAGACGTAGCAACAAACTCCCATGTTTCTCGCTTTGACAACCATGCAGTAGTTGAGCGTATTCTAGCTTAGAGTCCGTGGAATGTTATGAGAGAGAGAGACTGTCTTCTCAATTTTAAACCATGGCCAACTATGATCTCCATCAACTATGAACCAAGCAAACCTTGGCCTCGCCTCTTTTTAGCTTCAAATCTAAAAATAAAAATGAAATTAATAAATTAATTTGAAAAAAATTCTTACAATCTAACTAAAAAAAAAAAATACCCTTTGTTCACGTTATTTTGTTTTCCTTTAATCTTTTGGTGTTAAAAAATCGAAACAACGAGGAAAATTACAAAGCTATGATACACACGCAACCTTTTTGAACTATCAGGATCTCCTAATCTTTTGGTGTTATATTTCGTTTTCACCAACAATGTTGGTTTTTGAGGGAAAAAAAAAAAACTGCTCTTCGTGGCCCTACCCTCTTACCAACTGAGTCCAAGATATAAGGCCTCTTCCATTATTCTATTATTCCATTATTCTATACTTCCAAGCCTTTTTCTACTTCACTGAAAATTTTCAATTGCTCATGTATAAATAAGATATGATAATTTAGATTAACCCAGCCATCACTTTGTGGAATGGACATATTTGGGCAGCAAGACGTGAAACTTTATGTTCATTTCCAGGCATTAAACCCAATTATTACAAGTCTGTTTTTCACATTCTCAGAGATTTGAGCAAGGGCGCAGACTTCAAATTTCTTCTTCCTCTCTTCATCTTTGTAGGCATATAGAATGGCCTAATAGTTTACAGTTGATTTGATTGCATCCAATATCTGCATTTGAAGAGGCAGAGCAGAGACCGCATCAACAAGAATGACCTCATATCCACACAAGATTGCTATGCAGCAAAAAGATCTAAACAACTTACCTTGTTCTTTGTAGGCATATAGAATGGTTCAAAAACAAGGGGGAAGGGGGTGTCCAGACCGCATACTCTGGCTACAGGGGCTTCTAACTGCAAAAGACAATCCAGTTTTCTTTACCAATTATAGAGCAAGCACATGATTATATTTTGGACTATTCACAGAATTGGGCAAAAGAAGTTCTTCAAGTAGCATTTCCACTTCTCAAAAGTAATGATACTTCATGTAACTTAATGTGGCATGATTTAACTTAAGACAGACAGAAGAGCGCTAACAGGAGAAGAACTGAGCAGGCAGACAACAAAGAATAAAAAATGAATATAAGGAGAATTCAAAGATGTAACTGTAAGTAATCCTAGAGAAAGGCATATAGACCATAGAATCTACACACATGTTCAATCCAAGAATCAACCATGTATTGATCATGAAAAGAGGATACACTTTATCCATTGGGTTGGGAAATGGAACAAAAACTTGGTCCAGAAATCCTCTCTAAAAGGGCATGGTCTAAGTGAATAATTCAGAGTATGTGCAGGATCAGATACAAAAGCATTTATCTTCATGATAACTTCTTAATTAATTTAGATATTTATCAAGAAAGAAAGAATCTGACGTTCATAATAAGTTGAGCGCGAGAGTGCCTCCAGAGAGGCATATTCATGGTTTTGTTTGAAGTAGACACATACCAGAATGAGAACTGTATGGTTGATCACTTAATTTAAAAAAAAAAAAAAAACACTGATAGTGTCCCCTTAGTTATCAGATTGTTTTATCTCCATCTAACAAGTCATATAGCTCTTTCAAACCATCAAACCAAATGGGTGTAAATCTCAGCTTGACTCAGTTCAGGATCCGTTTCATGATCCTATAGAATGTAAGTGAACTTAAAAAAAAAAAAAAAGTCAAAATGAAAATAGGAAAAAAAACGAAAGAAATAAATAAAGAAAAAGAGGTATTGGTGCTCTTACAA
Organism: Betula pendula; assembly: GCA_900184695.1. Taxonomy (NCBI): domain Eukaryota; kingdom Viridiplantae; phylum Streptophyta; class Magnoliopsida; order Fagales; family Betulaceae; genus Betula; species Betula pendula. The sequence continues at coordinate 177,931 of FXXK01000801.1, read as the reverse complement.
GTTTTTTCTCTTAAAATTTTATTTTTAAAAGTATCTTTTAGGCACTTCCATGCCACTGTACTGGTATGTGTGCCTGTTGTTTGGCGACTAGCCAATTATTAGAAGCCCTAGCTGCCATAAATACAAGACATCCAATTCACAATTTCTAGAATTTGCAACTACAAATGAAGCATCAAAAGGAAAAGCATAAAACCAGACAGAATAATGTTGCGGCCAAGCTTAATATATCCACATACTATCAAGAAAATAGAAATATGCAAAAGTTTGGCACTTACCCTTAAGAAACAACGTTCAACAATAGAAGCAGAGATTTCAGCACCAAAGCCTCCAGTCACTGGAGCTTCATGACTAATCTACACACAGAAAATTTGCAGATCACCTATAATTTCACCTACTGATCTCATAAAGCATATGTTGTATGGAGAAATTATGCTTACAAGAAGTCTTCCAGTTTTTCTGACAGAGGATTCTATTGTTTCCTTATCCCAAGGAATTAGAGTTTTCAGGTCTATCAGTTCACAAGAAATTCCTTCCTGCATATGTTATAGGAGGAGGGAGGATGATAATCAGAATCCTTAATCACATGATTTGATCTCATATGTTATAAATACAAAATCAAACTTAGTAACATACTTGCAATTTGAATTTATTTAAACCAGGGAATATTTCGAACTTGGAAATTTCTCTGGATTAGACAAAACATAATTTCTGGAAAAGTTCATTTGAAGTGTGTAAAAGCAAAACAGTCATTCTGTTAATAATTACCAAAATAAAAATTTCCAATTATTAGTAAACATCTTGTTTTTTAATTCTTAATAAGAAACAGTTGGCTTCCGCAAACACTAAAGACTAGTTTTCCAGCAATGAGAATCGCATACCTTTTCAGCATCAAGACAGGCCTGTTCCATTACAGATAACTGAGCTCCCCACCCAACAAGTGTAATATCACTGCCTTCTCGAATCACCTGAGTATCACATTTTCAATTTTCTTCAATATTAAAGTTTCTAAATTACATTAAAATCAAGTATTATCTTTTAATTCTTCAGCTATAATGAATCCAGAAGTAGTGTACCTCTGCCTCTGATAGGGGCAACATGTAATCATACTCAGGAACCTCTTCTACTGCCAAACGGTAAAGCCACTGCATCCAAAACATTTTAATTCCAATTTCACTTTCAAAGTTCTCATTTAATTAATTAGGGACTAATGATTCAATTAAGTAACAGTAAAAGATGCAATACCTTTGGTTCAAAAAACACAACAGGGTTTGGATCACGTATGCAGGATAGCAACAACCCTTTTGCTTGCTGTGGGCTTCGAGGGATGACCACCTATGTAAGAACTTGTTTTGAGAGATTTGATAGTAATGAATTAATGCTATACTAGATAACAATGTGCAAGAAGCAAAGTTCCCTTGCAGCAAGGTTTAGGAGGCAAATAGAAATGCAATGTTTCCAATATCCTCTTCTCAACCTCACGGCACTCGGCTGTCTTAAAACTTGGTTAGCCAAATTTAGTTTCAAACTAGTTAAGTGTTTTTTATGTGGAAAATGTCCATTTTCAATTTAAAATATCAAGGTCATGATGATAGTAGCTGCTGCCATCTTACTGTAAAATGAACAGGGCTTAAAGCAAGGTGTATATGTGCACAAAAAAAAAAGGGTTTAGATGTAGACATTGGTGGCTCATTTTGACGTGGACACTTGATTTCAGACATAACAACTAGCAAAAAACATAATGTGTGACCTGGCCATATATGACTATTTTTGTAATTATATTATTAGACACACATATAACATATGTGCACAAACAGATACACTTGTTTTGGTAAGTGTCACACACAGGTTTTTGAGTTTTTTTTTGGCATACAGAATAACCATAGCTCCTAAAACACTTCTAAAAAAATTCTGTTTAGTTTCTTGACAAAAAGTCAGAACATTCCTAAATTTGGCACAGCTATAAGTCTAAAGGAGTATTGAACATCAGCAGCATCATGCATTTCCTTAAATTTCAGACAACCCAAATTTAAAAAGAAGAGTATGAAAAGTTCCCACAAATGCAACAACTGTCTGATGTGATGGTGGTGGACATGTTTATTCATTTGTTACAGGAGAAGACATAAGTACAGTCATAAACTTCCAAAAGAAAAGAAGTTTATCAAAACATTGTCACTGATGGTGTGGTTGACATTTCCTTCAAAGATGGTCCACCATTGTAACTCATATTCAAGGAGACCACATCACTGAACTGAATGATATGCATGCAGGGGAGGCTTTACACATGGGTTTCAACTAATCATGCACTCCTACAATGGACGTGATTCAGAATACTCACAAATTACAGTAGTAAGGTGGGCCATTGCTCCTTTCAAAAGGTAATAATAACAAAAATAGAAAAGATATCCTTGAAAAGAAGACCAGATGTATAATCAGACTGAAAACATACTTTGATACCAGGAACATGACAGAAGAAAGCTTCAGGGGACTGTGAGTGATAATGTCCACCATGACCAACAGCTCCATAAGGGGCTCTTATTGTTAAACCTAGGGAGAAATGTAGAACCTCAACATGTGAAAGTAAAGGAAGAAAAAGAAAATGTCTAGATATAATACTTTTTTGTAGAAACTAACAGCAAAAATACCTCCACAATTAAATTGATTCCCACTCCGGTATCTAAACTTCGCAGCTTCATTGACAATCTACAAGAAATATTCTGTCACTCAATGGTCAACATTGATGAAATTATAGAACATAGCATTGGGAAGGATGCATGCCTGATCAAAGGCAGGATAAATATAATCGGCAAACTGGATTTCCGCTACGGCCCGATTGCCCTAACATGTCAAATGAGACAAAAGTTAGAGCTATGGGTGCAACAAAATTATAAAAGAAAATTGTATTGAGGATTTTATTTTTAACCAAACCAATAAAATGGTCAAACTCACCATTGCTGCTAGACCAATGCCAAACCCAATAATTCCCTATTTAAAAAGGCCATGTTAGTACATACCCATCAAATGCTCCTTAATCCAAAGATACCAATTAGAGGAAAAAGAAACAGGAAGCTGCTAATACAATTAGAATAACAAAACTACCAAACTGTGGGGCACAGCTTTAGATTATACTCAACTTTGCTGGAGCCTTTAAATAATTTTTTTTTTTAAAAAAAAAGCAATTTTGTTCCAAGAATATTTCCTATTATTTATATACCATGATAAGGTGTAAATATAGAATGACAAAACTACCTGTTCACAAAGAGGGGTATTGAAAACTCTACTTTTACCGAATCGATCAGCTAGTCCTGTTGTGCAACGGAAGACCCCACCAAAGCCTACATCTTCTCCAAATACATAAGCACTAAAAAGAAATGCATAAAATTAGTTGAACCAGGCATGGCTATATATAAAACGTAAGCAAAATGAGGTAACCCTTCTTGATATTATAAAGATAAACTTTTGGAATTAAGAAAAATCAGTTGAAGAAAAATTACAAATTGATTAATCAGTGAGAAACGTAAATGGCCCTCTTAGGAACCAGAATACCAATTTCGTTTTCGATGCTGGAAGGGACCCAATTCAGAAAAAAAAAAAAATCGACCCAGAATTTTGAAAGCGAAAAACCAACATGGGTACTTCTCAGAAACAGGAAAAACAAAACACTAAGCTTACCGAGGATCGGTTTCCAAGGCGATGTGAAGCGCTTGGTTGATCGCAGAGTAGAGGTTCGTAGATTTGGCGCTTGGCTGTACAAGCTTGTCATCGCAAGAAGTGGAAAAGCCCCTCCTAGAACCCCAAAAAACCGACCTTCCAAATCTCCGGAGAGAGGTGGTTGCCATGTGAGACAATTCTCAGACCAGAAGAGCTTTCTTTGTTTATATGTTTTTCTTGATGTTTACGGCTAAATACTTTTTTACAGTAATGTGATTTGCCTCGTATCAATATCAAATTGACACATTTCTTTTGGAAAATTGTCATAAAAACGGTACTTATAGTTTTGTTTTGGACATCTTTATAAATGCAGATTGTCTTTCCGTTTACGTTTCGTTCAAAAATAAAAATGAATAAATAAGATTAATAGTATAATATTTTTTTAATTGGGATTCTACTTTTGGGTGGGACCATATGCCAAGACTCTAAATATGAAAAATGAATAACTAATATGTAAATAAATATATATACACATAATCTTACATGCAGATCGCTCGTTATGCTATTGAAATATTATGCTAGACTCTTTAAGTAGGATAATTCGGGCCTAGATGATGTCTATACATGGAATAGGGTTTTCATTTAAAGTAAAATTGAGAGAAATTATTTTATAGTCTAAATTAGATTTTACACATCTACATGTTATAACATAGTGAATATATATCATCAAATCTAAAACATTTAATATACACTATAAAATTGAGTCTCTCTATTTACTTTAAGGCCTCCTTTGGCACATAAAATGACTATTTTATCAGAAAAATAAATAGTTATTATTGAAAATAAAAAAAATGTGAAATGAAATAGTTATTTATGTTTATTGATTTAGTGACAACATATATGTTATAATAGAAATTGAATCAAAATTACTTAAAAAAAAAAAAATCACACTTTATTTTATTTTATTTTTTTAAAAAAAAATTGAATGGAATGATTACTGTGGGTTGACGACCACCCCATCGACTATAGAACACGAGGGGTGGTGCGGCCACCCCCAAAATGCATTGGGGGTGGTCGCAACACCCCTGACAACCATCACGAGAGTCTCTAGGGGTAGTGTGATCATCCTCATGTTCTATAGTAGGTGGCCAATCACCCCAAACTCAACGTTATTGTTTTTATTTTTATTCTTATTTTTTTAAAAAAAAAAAAAAGGTTAGAAAGAAAATAAGAAATAAATGATATTTTTAGAAAAAATGTTGTCAATTCTTTAAAGAATATTTATTTCTCTAATTTTTTTTAGAGGAATAGTTGTTCCTTTTTGTAAAGAAATAATTATTATTTGAAATAACTATTCATAGAAATAAACCCATACCAAATAAAAAAATTATTATTTTGTAAAAATAATCATTCCATTCCACGAATCTATTTCACAAATCAAACGGTTCACAAATCAAACAGTAAACGGGACGTAAATGGAATGGATGCTAAGAGTGGTTTTTAAAGGAAGGGAAGCAAATGATTATATTTGTTAAAAATTTTGTTATCTTTTTTATTTTTATTTTTATTTTTTTATTTATTTATTTTTCTTTCAGTAAAAAAAAAATTAATGAACAACTCAAACACAAAACACTTATAAAATTGAACTTATAAATTTGAATGATTTCCTTATGATAAGAATGTATATTATTATTATTATTGAAGATTTAATTTAATGTCAATTCTAGGATTTATTATATAATAAATCCCAATAAAAAGAAAAAGGAGAATTCGATGTTGGCAGATAAAAAATATAATAAAATTAAATAAGCTTCATAGCCTCACCCACAAAGGGGCAAAAAAAAAAACAACAAAAGAAATTTCCGCTGTAACATGTTTCGCCTCTCCTCCCTGTCGCCATTCTGATTGATTCGCTTCTTCGCGCAGCTCCTGTGTACTAGATTCGCCACTGGCTTCTGTGGAATGGGTTATGACAAATAGCACAGCCCAAAAAAAAAAATTCCCATAATAAGGAATCTGACTACAAAACCTAATGACATCCAATATGGGAAACTTGAAGCCTTTTCTGGTGCTGCAAGTTTTATTTGTTGCCAGTAGAAGCTGACTTTTCCATGAATGTGCATGGAAACATGAATGCAACTTTGCCCACCAAGACAACCAGGAATAATTGCTTATATATATATAAATATATTCAACATTGTCTTTTACAATGAGATTATGCAGTCCTCTATATGATATTATTTTCCACTCATCTATAGTACTTATATTCCACTCAATATAGTACAATCCAGAACCTCGCCCTCTATTTCAGACAGCTTAAAAGACAATTATATTATGATTTTTAGTGTGACAATCATAATAAATAACAGCAACAACAATAAAGTAAAACACAAATCTTCTTAAACTCTGACTATATTGCAGCAATATTTTCCCACCTTGCTTCTAGCTCTCTTATAAATTACAAAAGCAAAGTCGCTCCGCAACAAAGTAGATCTAGATTTACAAGACAGGAAATAACCAAGAAGAGAAAGGAAAACCAAAAAACAAAGAGAAGAAAAGAAAACACCATGATAAGAATATAAAAGCCACTGAAACAGAACCCCTAAACCCAAAATCCTAGGGAATCAAAACCTGTTAGGAGCTAACCACTTTAAAACAGATCCAGAGGAAGCCGGGATTGACACTTCGATTCATCAGATACACCCAGCCTGGCATCACCATGCTTTAAAAATTTAAAGATGACATTCTATCGCTCAACAAAAGACTCTTTTAAGGAGGAGCAACACATCCAACACGGCAGCCCAGTAAGTATGGAGAATTAGCCAGTAGCTACTTCTGTATCATATAAAAAACCAATATCTTCTGGCGAATTCCTTGTGAGAAACTTTAGTGCACATGGACCGCCGATGTGCAAGGCAGAGGCTTAGCAACCATTTGCAACACCATTTGCTAGGATCCTCTTCTCTGCCACCATAACTGGCTTAGTGCCCTTAGGGGCATCTTTTTCTGCAACTGAACCATTCTCCAAAAGTTTCACTTCCTCTTTTGTCTGTGCAGAAGCGATAGGCATAGGCTCCTTGATCAAATCTGAGGCAGCCTCCAATGAGTTCTCGGTTTTCAGTTCACCATTAGCCCTTTCTTTCTTCTCATCAGTGTGCTTTCCTTCCCAGACCTACATTTGCAAGATAAATAGTATACAGATTATTTAAGCTCATATGGCAAACAGCTTTGAACATTGTTCACACCATCTAAAGAAAATCTAATTTGAGGGGTAATCATCAAAAATAAGTACTAGAAATTCATCATCGCTACAAAGAGCTTTAAGCATACACAAGCCTCTGACAAAGAAATGAAGCGAAGGGAAGTCTTGCCTGTTTCGGAAAATGCAGTTGCTTAGCCTTCTTCTCCTGAATTGTCTTCTGGCGAGCCTCATAGAACCCAAAATCATCCAAAATACATGTTTTGCTGGAATGCTCCTTGAATACTTTAATCATTTTAAGCCCTGGCTCTAGCTTGACCTACACAAACCCATGAGTCTGCTGTTTAGAAGGTCAAAACAAAGAAAAAGCAGGCAAATACAGAAACAAAAAGTAAAATTACCTCCTGAGTGTCCCTACTGTTAGTGACAGGTTTATTCTCATTGTTCTCAAGGGTAATGTGCTTCAACAAACTGTTAGGCACATCCTTTACAATGTGCCACTTAACAGGAAAGCAGCCGTTCCACTTGTCTTGTTGCCAGTACTCCAAACTCTTCTCAAAATCAACGGGTCCCACCATCTCCGCAAGGCCAACAAACTGTCCACTGGTATTGACCTAGACAACAATTCAGAAAACAATGCTAAGGAACAGGTAAAGCATTGAAAGAAATAAACCCCATTAAATTCTTGAATCTAGATTCTCACCGAGAAGAAAAGAAAAATGGGGCAGCCACCAGGTTTCTCCTGAGCCTCCTGGTATGCTGCATGAAGCTTCTTGTTGCCATTTTGTGTGCTGGCCCAAACATTATACTTAATGCTCTTATGGACATCATCCTCACTATATGACTTTATAACAAAAAGTTTGGCATCAGTATAATCCTCTGGGAAATCTGGTTTGTTGTATTGTTCGCGGTCTGGAAGTACGCTTATCTTATCCTTCTCCTCATCAATAGTTGCATTTATTGTCTCATTCTGCCCCTTTGCTGCTAAGACGCTGGGTGCAAAACTCTTGGTTTTGGAGCTCTTAAATCTAGGTCCTTTGTTCAACTCATTCAAACCGTCTGAGTTCTCATTACCATAGCCAAATCGTCCTCTGGGTTTATGCTTACTATCAAACACCAACCATGGACGCCCATTTGCTCTTGAATCATATCCATGAGATCCAAAGCCCATGCCCGATCTAACAGCATTCCCATACTGACCATATAACTTGTTAGGAGGGTACGCCCTACCCATAAACCCAGGAGCTGTACTCATACCAGGCATTGGTCTTGGATGGTGCAAGCCCTGTGGAATTGGTAAAATAAAGCTTCAATAGGAAAAACACGAGGAAAAAAATTTCAACTTAGATAATCCTAAGAGAGAGCAACCATGGGGCCATAAAATTAACGTATAAGCCAAGCATTTTCAACAAGTGGGTTTTACTCCATGACATTTGATGATGGAAGTTGAAGCTTGGAATCAGCACACAGGCTGCACCGAGAAAAGAATTCTAACCACGCCTTTACCTCCGTCATATAGGTTCTAAGTATGTCTACACTATATCCATAACTAAAACCAACCAACAAGAAACCTAATAGATGCTTCAACCAGTCCTAGCAGGACAGGCCAGACATTGAAAAAACTATACTACACCTATTCAACCATAATATAAAACTATACATAGCAAGTGAAATTAAGTGGCAATAATGCATACCATGTAATTAGTATTTGGACGAAAGTTCTGATTCCTTGAAGATGGAAGGTTATTGCCATTTGAAATTGAGGAAGAGATCGCTGTGCTTGTCACAGGCCTAGGCTGCCCATCAGAAAGCAGTGGACCATCCAACCATGGGAAGGGAGACCTTAACACATCAAAACTATATCTTCCATCCTGATAGTTGGATCCAGGACCACGCCCTGGCAGAGCAGCAGTTCCATATGAACCATTAGAAACAAACGAATTCTGATAAGTAGGCTTCAAGGGAGCAGCATTATTTCCCTTGACACTGCCACCATTTGTTACGCCATTAGAATTCCCATTAGCCGCTTCCACAGGCAGTGGCTTTTGATCAGCAGCTACAGAGGCAGAAATGTCAGTTTGAGGAGAGGCAGCAGGACTAGGTGTGTATGGCCCACTAGTTGGTGTCAGCGGCTGAAAGAATGGATATTGGTAGTGCTGAGGCCCATATAACTGACCATCATTACCCAAAGTTGGAACAGGTGAACCTGCTGGCGAATAGGGGCCATATGGTGCATAGCCATAACCGTGGTGATACATAAGCGACCCGTTATCCCCATAAACTCCCTGAACATATGCAACATCAAAACACAACATAAATTAGAATATGCAAAAGCACTAAAGAATTTTGAATGACAGGATAACTAATGACATGTACCACCAATCACAAAATTCAATTGAAACCAAGGTGATAAAGAAGAATCCATATCATCAATGAGAAACATGACTTACCGAAGTCATCTCAACTCCATCGGGATTCAGATATCTCGAGTAGTCATCCCACTCATTACCAGTCCCATCATAGCCTACAAAGAATTCTTATGCAGGTAAGTACAAAACTAAAGACAACATTCCAACACTTAAAAAGTAACAAAAACAGAGAGTCCATCATAATCATAATAAAAAATTCTAATCAAAATTCTGAAAGGTTTTCTCCTCCAACCAATTAAATCCAAGCTTATTCGGCTAGGTTAACATATTAACTTACCTCCATAGTAATAGGCAGTAGGTGGATAACCATTAGGAACATAGCACATGGATGGATCTATGAACTCAGGTAGTAATGGAGTCACAGACCGCTCAAATGATGGAATCTGACCATTTGTAGCATTGCCCGAATCAACAGACCCATACTGATTAGTCGAAGGCTGCATAAAAGCATAAATCAATCTTAAGCCATGCATTCATGATGCTATGTCATTAAATTCACGCTAGTAGCAATTTTTGTAACAAATCAATATATCTAAAGAGTTTTTTTTTAAGTAAATTACGGCCCAGTAGATTTCTATGTTCCATCAGGAGAATGAGAAACTCGGATTCCCATAAACACATAATATGGAAAATAGGATGCATTTGACCAGTCAATGACATAAACCACAGAGTACAAATTACCTTCTTGGTGGGCTCCGGAATTTCCAGAGTCTTGGTTTGAGAGTCCAATGACAATTTCTGTAGCAAATCCGTAGCTTCTATAGAAAGCGAAAAGTAAAGGAAACACATATTTTCAAGACTCAATAAAAAACATTTAATTCATCCCAAAAAAAAAATCACTGAAATATCCAAAATATAATCCATCTTCCAAAAGCATAATCAACAAATCAGACAAACAAAATTGTTTCTGTGCCCCCAGGTTTAAGTTATGGTCGCCAATGAACGTGGCATCACAAACAACATGTGTTCAAGACACATAATTTCACCCCCCCCCAAAAAAATAGAGCCAAGCTCTGTAGTAGTACAAGACCAAACACACGAATTTGAATTGCCAATGTCCAGATCTTGGTATAACCAAGAGGCGCGTCCTAATTAACATATTAACCAAAACAATGAACTGCTCTCAAGAAGAGTCAATTCAATCACTCTTTCAACAAAAAAATCATTAAAATGAAAACAGCCCATTAAATCGTCGAAACCCCATCAAAAGCCAGATGCACCAAACCCCAATAAATCATATAAGGGCAACCAGAACACATATCGACCGAAACAAAATTCAGCTCTAAAAACACACATACAAATCACAAAAACATAAAAATTTCCAGTCCATATATCTGAAACACAAAAAAAAAAAACTAGAAACATAAACCCTAATAGAAACTAACCCCAAACAAAAAAGGCCAAAGCACTAGAAGAACTCCAACAAACACATCTCAACCCGATCTACATGCATATATCTTACAAAAAAACCAATAAAATCAACAACACAAAGACCCAGTTGGATCCAAACCCAAGCAGATCAGAGAAGTAAGCAAAACCCAGAACCCAAAGCAGACCCAGATGGGAAAATAGAATAAGGATACGATCCGCAGGAGCAGCAACGGTAGCCATGACCGGTATCAGTGGATAGATCTTCTTCAGACGGGTAAAACCCTAAAACCCAATAGTGCTTTTGGGAGGTTTTAGAGGACAAAAACAGAGAGGGAAACCCTAGGAGAGAGACAGTGGGGGATACAACGGGTCTCACACGCCCAAACACACGCGCACACAGCCGCCAAGGGTTTGGGTTTTGGAAGAGAGAGGGTTTTGTTCATCCAAAAGTGGTGATTCAAATAGCACCACGGCTCCCTTTCCAAACCCCGCTCGCGTTACCCGCGGGTGAGCTGGTGAGATCATCCACGGTCTACGAATGGACCAAATTCCTACGTGGCGGGGAGTGAGTGGGATTTTGTTTTATGGGGTTTTGGTGTCTTTTCCTGAAAGTGAAAATTCATTGGTCGGTCAGATGGTTTGGTGTATGTGAGGGGGCAGCTTCACAAGTCGTATTTCCAATTTTAAGAGTCGTGCCCTTTGGGTAAAAGGTGAAACCCTAATCAGAAAAGGACACGGATGTCCCCATCTTTACTTTAGAGCCTTTACATAATGCATGGGCCTTATGGTCATACAAAAAAAGAAAAAAAGTGACATCTTAAATGGCTTTTCTTCTTCTTCGTCTTCTTTCTCTTCTTTTCTTTTCTTTTTTTTTTTAATCATTTCCTTCTATGTTTTAATGAAAAATAAACATAATATAATAATTAGTATAAGAGAGATATTTCGGTTGGACTGACATTTCTTTAAATTGGGTTAGAGAAATTTAAACTTTAAATTTATAATGTAGTTTAAACTTTTTTAACATATGTGAAGTATATAATTTTTTAATTAATATATAATTTCTATTTTAATGGAATTTCTTTCGAACCATGTGCTTTCAACATGCTCAAGACATATAATAATTTTATAGTCTGAATTAAAAAAATATATATAATACTGTCTTTTTTTGTTTGTGGTAAGGAAACGCTAATTTCACTCACTTCAATTAGAGATAAACGGTTTACAATTTAATTACTAATTAGTGTGCCAAATTTTCGCCTGCAATGATGTGGTACATGATGATATCCTGTTTTGCGTGATCAATTCGGGATAGAATAGATAAACTTGTATATTCTCTTAACTCGGGTTGTTGATGTTAATTTTCAAAATTATGTATTGTGATAAATCTTTTATGAGTGTTGTTAGGGGTAGCAGATTTTTACAAAATTTCCTTACAAATTAACATGGCAATTTGCGTAGCATTAATGTGGACTATGAAATCCGCTACTAACTAATTAAATTTTCTATCAAATTTTGTTGTTTAATGTTTCACTCTTCTGGTTGATGTATTATTATTATAATTATGCATTTGATTTATGGGATGCTTCTGGATTTTGTAAAAGGGTGGAAGTGAAGTGACCCTATAACATGACTTGCGAATTTGATACGAATCCAACATAAAATTAGCGGTTTAAAATTGGGGGGTGAAGATTTAACACATTTAATTAAATAGGTTAGATTATGATTGATTAGAACTGTACAAACGGAGCGATTATAACTACTAATCGCTTTTATATGCGGTTATAAAAAATCACTAACCTCTTAGGGTGGGCGTTTAGCGGTTTTAAGGGTAGGCAATTAATAACCGCTAATCGCCTACCTTTATATTTATATTAAATTTTTCATATATAAAAGTAATGAAAATACTAACAAGAAGCAAAAAAATAATAATAAAATAGTACTCTTTAAGTCTCACGGAATAAGTTTTTTTTTTGCCCTAAAAAGATGTAAAAAATACTAAAAACAATATAAAATAAGCCTTAACAAGAGGCCCAAAATACTAATATAGGCCCATAAATAACAAAAAGTTGTAACCGTACGGTTTGTGGCTTCAATAATTACTAATCACTTAAAATGGAGTGGTTGTGGTTATAAAAATAAACTAATTGCTTAAAGTAGTTGCGGTTGTGGTTATAGATAATAACCGCTAACCGTAACCACTTGTACACCCCATGATTAACCTATATAGTCTTATATTCATACATCGATATGATATGAACCAAAACATGTCATTTAAGGCTGACAATTTGTTTACACGACTCACATAATGTAAATCTAATACGAAATTAGTTTGTTAGGGTTGAGGGGCTTTACTCATTTAATTAAATGAATCGGGTTATGATTGACCTATATTGTTTCATACCCATATTTCTACACAATCCAAATTTAACATACGAATACGAGTTGTCACCCTATATAGAACCACCCATAAGCTTTGAGGGTAGTAGAAAGTAGCCCCTAAAATTTTTAAAATTCTTCCAATTTTTTTGTTTTTTTATGAGATGAACCAACCACCGTCTCAAATAGATCGCTGGTGGTTGAGCCTTCCTAATCGAAACCTAAGATGCAAATCTATATCAATAACTCAAATGTTAACCTCTGATATTGATTGTGATCATGTGAAAAGGAAGGATACCTAGCCCACTATCAAACACACACGTATGCCTACTTTATTCTTTTGACAATGTTTTATTCTAAATTTGGGTAGGCAGAATAATCTATTAAATTCACATTTGTTCATACTTTTTAAAACACTAGTTGGGATGGCACGTGCAATGCACGTGCTTGGTTCTCTGTGTTATGAATCACTATAATTGTTAACATATAAAATAACTTGAAATATAAAATAAATACTAATACCCTAAATAAAACTAATAACCTGAATAAAAACTCAATTATTTATTTTTCCACCTGCATCGAGCACACTTAATTTTATCCTATAACTGTAACCACAGCCTGTATATTTATAATCATCATAACGTTTTATAAATTAATTAGAGAAAAAAGATAAATAAATTCTCGTAAATAATATGTCACGTGGGTGATTTGTTTGAATATTGGCCACATATATAACAAGAAAAATGTTACTTAGCATTTTCAAGTAACATTCTCTTAGCATTTTTGTCTGCGGCACATTCACATCCACTTGTTTTTTTAAAAATAAAAATAAAAAACAAAACACATGTAATACTAAGAGAATGCTACTTGAGAATG
>FXXK01000801.1:133057-164014 GCA_900184695.1 Betula pendula | reverse complement strand
ATAACAATATGAAGAGAATGAATTTAATATAAAATCTAAAAGATTATTTTCTTCTTCCTTTTTTTTTTTTTTTCTTTCTTTTGTTCGGTAAATCAATTGCATATCATATCATATCTATTTGCGTAAATATACCAATTCATACTTTTGTATTAGAAATAAGAATCCAGTAAAATAGTAAAATATAAAGTCTCGTTTTTCCGTTGGATTTGTTGGTCATTAATACTTTTCCATACATAACGTTTAAAGACCCAAAAAAAAAAAAAAAAAAAGAGAACTTGGTAAAGAGCATAAGAAAAACAAAAGTCAAAGATAGGCAAACCTCTAAATTCTTTATGTAAAACTCCAATGGCGCCTTTTGGTGGGCGTCTTTTCCAGGACGCTTGCAAACCTCGGCATCAATTGAATAACTTTGAATTTGATCCTAGTTCTTGATATTCACTATTTGTGTGTTTTTGAATTGGTTTCAATCTTTCAAAGGAATTTGGTTTCAAGAGAAAAAGAAAGAGCCAACGAAAAACACATTTTGTTGTTTTGTAACTGTTTCTTTTATAGTATCTTAGTATAACCACATGTAACAGTTTAAAATGTAAACAGAGTTGATTTGGATAGAGTGCATTTGAATAAATATGGAAATGCCCCAAGTTCATGAACCAAATCAGTATATAAATGGTTGTTGTTTAGACTTTGGAGTATCTTTATATATGAGAACCAAATGTTTGAACCGAAACAAACAGTAGAAAGGGTTGTTCTTTTGAGTGTGTGAAGGCAGTTGAGACCCAGCAAGTGATAAAAGACACAAATAACCTTTTTTGATTTAACTATGATAAAAAAAAGTAAGGACAAAAGTGTAAAACTAAATTATCAAATAAAATGCACTATTTACGAAGCATTTCCACTTTTTATATTTACGATTATCTAGATTTAATTGATGACTTTTTAAATGTAAGGGCAAATTATGAAAGACAAAAATAATCATGTCTGATTTAACAATGAAGAAGAAAGAAAAAGGGTAAAAGCGTAAAACTACATTATCAAATAAAATGCACTATTTACGAGACATTCACACTTTTTATATACCTTTAGGTAAGGATACGGTTATCTAAATTTAATTGATGGCTTTTTAAATGTAAGGGCAAATTATGAAAGACAAAAATAACCCTATCTGATTTAACAATGAAGAAGAAAGAAAAATGATAAAAGCGTAAAACTACATTATCAAATAAAATGCACTATTTACGAGACATTCACACTTTTTATATACCTTTAGATAAGGATGTGGTAAAATTTTTTTTCTTCAATCTAGTTTAGACGTAAATTTGTCAATATTTCTTTTTATGTACAATAATAAATTAAAGGGTTAATTACTGTTGAAATAACTAAAGAATATAAGTTTGAATTGAATACTGTATTTATGTGTATACTAAACTATATACAAAAAATGCTTATTTTATAGTTGAATAAGGTCAATTATAAGGTAAGTATTAGAATATATTCTAACTCTCCTTCCTCCCAAATTACAACTCACTCCCCCAAATTGTTGCTTTTTTTTTTTTTTTTTTTTTTTTAATTTTTAATTTTTGAGATAGAAGAGCAAAGGGGAAGGGGTTAAGGTGGTAACTACCGCTTTGTTATTAATAGGTCTTTGAGTCAAATTCAGAAGTTACAATTGACGGAATTCGTCACACGTGACACTAAAGGCTTTTTTAGTGATAAATTTACCTTGAATTGAAACACACCGTTTAGTTTACAATTCTTTAAGAAAAAACAAAAAACCAAAAACTAAGAGATTTAATATTTGCCTTTCTCTTCTCTCCATCATTTCATCTTTTTCAATTTCACAATAGGTGTAAGTAGTGAAGAGAGAAATATTGGTGGATGCACGGCTACCCTTGTTGTGAATGTCAGAGGGGTATTGGCTGCTCGACCACCCCTTAATGAGGATGCAGGAGGTAACCGCCCAACCACCCTCTTGTTGTATTATACAAGAGGTTGTTATTCGATCACCCATTTGTTGTGTTATGCCACCACTTGTTTTCATATGGGAGTTGGGCATTTTTGTAAATTATTACCTTTAAAATGAACGTATTTTAAAGAGCCAAAATTATATTACATAAAACTAATTTGCTGGGTAATTTGGTCTTTTGACACAATCAAAATGGGAGCATTTTTTGAAAAGTCAATTGGCACTTGACGCATTTTTTTATCCATATTTAACCCCATGTCTGACTTCGGGACTTACTCCTAAGTTTCTAACAAAGTAGTAGTTTTGGGATCAAGTTGCAGCAAGTCATAATTTAGAATTTAGGAGTGTAAATACAAATGGAATGGTGATAAGTGTAATTAACCCCAAATTAATGAACAAACAAAAATACATGCTAGTGTAATTTATTTTTGCTCGCAATATCTTGGATCTTGGTATACTTTATCCAAAGCTCATAAAAAGATTCCGAAGGGTCCAATTTCTTGGTGCGCATATGAGACCAGTTTTGGTTGGATCATGATCCTTTCAATTTTAAGTCCAATAGGGAGGATTCATTTTATAATCTAAATTAAATTTTACAAATTTAATAATATATATGTTGCCACACGGTGAATATATGGACATATCATTTAAAATTTTTAAAAGACCGGATGCTATATAAACCATTAAATTCAACAAAATAAAATATGAACTACCCCCTTCATGCATGTGTAATCGTTAGGAATTGGGCTAATAAACCTACACAGCCCAAACAACTTATATACTAAGGCCCAAAACCGATCCTATCATACCCGTGTAGTAGGAGATCCACCATAGTATCATTAAAGTATGCTCTAAGCTAAATAAGAGCATTAGCAGCAGCTTCCTTTAAACCCTAAACTATAGAAACACCAAGGGAACCACTTTTGATTCCCTTCATCTAGGGAACAAAAAATGGTTCCCTTAGCATTATTTTAATATAAAAACTTTCTCTTTTCTCTCTCTCTTCTCTACCATTTGTTTAAAATAATATTTAAATAATTTATCTTTCCTTTCTCTTTCTTCTAGCATTTATTTTAAATAGTATTTAATTCATATAGAGATGAAGGGAAGCTGTTGTGGAGTGCATTTAAATAGGGAACTAAAAAATAATTTTATTTCCTACATTAAAGAAAAGTTTAAGAAAAACTGTTGTTAATACTCTAACCGTGTTCAAGCTACTATGCAAGATACACTCCAAATTTAGGAGATGTTGTAAGGCAGGAACGTGACATGAAGATAATTACTTCAAAACCATTATAAAAGGTAAATCCAAATAAGGTAAAAGGGACTTTTAGCCCTAAGTTCAAAAGTCGTATTTAGTGAATTCACATTTTTCTTAAAAGCCAATATTAATTTAATCAGTGGAGCTATATCTAATCGGCACCTCTGGAAAGCTTTTATTGCTTAAATTCTTTGTTTTTTTTGCAGGTGCGAATTGGTCCAATGTTTGATTTGATACCGAGAAACTGTTCTAACAGTAGAATCGTTAAAAAAGCTTAATATATAAAAATATTATGAAGATATGAGATATCAGCATTTATTTTGCAAGAAATTTCCTTGCAATTATTACATTGTAAATTTACAAAGTTGCATAGAAAAAAGCTTCATTTTAATAACATATGAACCTAAATTGCGGTAGCAGATGTTATGGAGTCACTATAGTCAGCAGTAGTGTTCACAAACACAACCAATGGACTCCTGACTTTATGGAAGCCATCTGACCAGACTATCTCTCCAAAATCATATCTCCCTTGAGACTTCTTCTGTGGTGTGAGGGTCACATAATATGAGTTTTCTTCATTGAACCATGAGAAAAACAAAACTCTAGGCCATATAAATACCTCCACTCCATCAGGCTCAACAATGGTGGGAAAGTAAATGGTGTTCTTCTTCTGGCCCACATTGCGGACAGTCCTTTTGATTGTCATCGTTGATTTGAGATTGGAAACTGTGATTGATGGGTAGTTTATGTTTGTGTTGCTCTGGAGTTCCTGTGCGCAGCTTGTGTCCAACCCAGGAGAGGGAAGAACAATTGTCGTTATATTTTGTTTGTTGTAGCCAATATTGCAGAGGAAGACAATATAATCTCTGGTTTTCATCTCATAAACTAGCCCTGGATCCACTGCTCTTGAGGGGTCAATGTGGCCGGCGCCAATGTCAAAGGGATCGGCAGTTTTCATTGATCCTCCGGCTAGAATGCTGTCCAAGGTTGTGTCCCTAGTGTAAGCTGTGTGATACGGAGCACAAGACATAATTCAGAAGATCCGTGATAGTACTGCTACCAAATAAGGTTAATTTATAGTAACCTCTACCTTATCATAACATGGTTAAAAGATAAATATGTTAGGTGTTCTTTTATAAAAGAAAGTAGGTATATTATGGATCGAGATTGGCTGCAATTTATTGACTTCATTGCAGCATGTTCGAGCTCCTAATGAGAGAGGACCCCATTGATTTGGACTTGTCTGGACAGGTGGATCTCATTAGGGCATTCTCTCAATTGGTTGCCCGAATTGGCTGCAATCCATGTAATCAATTGTAGATGATACCCGTCAATTCATTAAAAATATTATGTGCATTGTGGCATGGAAGGTGCAAAAGGGTTTCAATGGTTAAAAGCCATTTTCTTCTTGCCTGTGGTCATGAGGGCAGATCTAATGGCTGATGGGGACCAGCTTGGATGTGCCGATTTGATAAGGGCCGCAACCCCGGACACATGAGGACACGACATTGATGTTCCCGACTGGAAATTCCACTTCACTCGACGTTCATCACTAGGTGACAATGTTGGTGGAGTATTAAAAGGCCATGCTGCTATTATATTTACTCCAGGAGCAGTTACATCCGGCTATTAACAAAAAATAAGAATGAAGTTATCTTGTATTCGAAAATAAAATTTATAATCTTTTTGAGTGCTACTAGAAGTACTACAACTATTACTACAAGTTTCTTACAGACTGATGTGACATTCTATGTGACACTTATCATATCAACCACTAAAATGTGAACTTTCATGTCAATTTATAAGAGATTTATAGTAAAAATTGTAGTAACCAAGTATACTTTCTTTTCGTGTTGGATGCACAAATGTGACACCAAATAGCATTAGTTAGTTATGATTAATTTGCATCTTCATCCATTTTAACATAGTACTATAAAATGACACCTGGGTTAGAGAAGGAAATTAAATGCTTCCTAAAATTCTAAACCCTCACAATATACCTTGAGAAAATCAGGTGCAAGTGAGCTTGGCCCTCTAGAAGAAAAGTCTGCAACTACAGGTGCTGGTGACTTTCCAGTTACGGTTTTAGCCGGTTTTATCTGCACTCGAGGGAGCCTTCATAGTCCAAATATGCAAAGTCAGAAGCCCTTACAAATTCCTTGCAGCTTAAGTTTAACCCACTCTTGTTATATATATATAAACATTAGTTCTTTATATTTGTTAGAGGACGGAATAAAAGAGAGAGAGAGAGAGAAAAAGAAAGAAAGAATATATTTCTAAGTTTTCAAGTGGCTAATCATTCCTAATGACTAGAATTAAAAAATTAGTGTGCAAAAATTAACGGCGAAGATTGCAAGATTAAGAAAGAATTCTAATTATTTTTACTGGAAGCAATCTTCACAGTTAATTTTTGCTTCTCCAGTGATTTTTTAACTTGAGGTAAGCCAAACTCATCCATAAATGCCAAACAATTTCTTTAGTCATGTCCAGTCACCTGCGAGACTGAGCAAGATAGTTCTGAAGTTTAGTCCCCTGCTCAAAGTTGAGATAGGCTACGGGGATGATATCATCATAAGCAATGTCCCTAGTCATAGGTTCAACAAAGATCAAGCCCGATCCACCGGCATTCTTCACTGCTGCTGCTGCTTCTCCACTGAATTTTGGTCCAACGGTGTAGAAGCATAGGACTACCTTCCCCTCAGCTGATTTATTATTCCAATTGTTCTGCTTGCAAACCCTTGAAAAGTAATCTCTCTATTAAAAATGCTTATGAGAATACAAAATTGCATGTGAGATTACGTGCATATATTTTGGATACATATTAGTTTAATAAACTAGATCGAAAGAAATCCTATCAACCTGATTTGGGAAGGCAAACTTTGCCCTATCAAGAGTGC
The DNA here is from genome assembly GCA_900184695.1 of Betula pendula. Lineage (NCBI taxonomy): Eukaryota > Viridiplantae > Streptophyta > Magnoliopsida > Fagales > Betulaceae > Betula > Betula pendula. Next base: position 157,893 of record FXXK01000801.1, on the reverse strand, counting down.
GTGATTTCACGGACTAAAAGTATGATTTTAAACAAAATCACATAAAATGTATCGTTTAGGAGTACGTTTTTTAAAAATTTCGATTTGAAAACGTAGAAAAATCTTATATTTTTAAGTGGCAGGCAAGTGGGTGCGTTTTAAAAAATATACAATTTTACTAAACGCTTAACTGCATTTTTAAAAATCGCGTTTTTAAATTTGCACAATTTGAAAGAGAGAGAGAGAGGGTCACCCATTAATGAAATATGTCCTTGCGTCTGCCAATTTTGCCTGAATCTCCGTGGTAATTAAGCTTTGTCCCTGTACAAAAAAGGAGTCTACTGAACCAGATTATATCTTAAGCATCTGTTGAGAAGGTACACACTCATGCCAAAGCTTGGTTAGAAAATGAATGATTGTTGTCATGACCCACCAGTGCTCATAACATATCACATTATCTCCCAAGTCAACAGGTAATCACAACCATTAACCGTCCAAACTTTCATTTCCTAATTATTGGATCTTTATATGTTAAAGCAAACATATGTGATTTAACACAACTGATCATTATATTGTGCCTCTGTTCAAGGATTAGGGAAAAAGGGTACTTAGATTATATGCACTCATTTAACACTATGTACTTGGATTTCATGTTTAGAGAGAAAAAATAAAAACTGGTTTTCTAGGGCAACTCTATCCGGTGCCTGCTTCATGATCAAGTGGCAGCCCAATGAGATCTTTGCACCATAGAAGCATCTATGCATCAGAAATTAAGTACATTAATTATGGCTGCCATGCATAAAAACCCTTAAGACAGAATTTGAATTACCATGATGGAGAGGTTTCTATTATCCACGAGTATCTGGGTCGGGAACATACGATCAACAGATGAGGCAGCCACAGAAATGGACCACGGTGCAACATTTGTTACAAGAGACGGGTCAGGGCCATCATTACCTGCGGAGAACACCACGGTAACACCCAGCTGCATTGCATGAAATGAACCTATTGCAGCAGTTGATGCAAAGAAAGGACTCAAGGGTGGGGATTGACCAAACGAGGCCGAGATTATGTGAACTCCATCATGCAAAGCATCGTCAAAACCTGCCAGTATATCTGCTTCGGAGCACCTGGAAACGTAGTCCTTGCCCCAACATACTTTATACACTGCCAGCCGGGCTCTAGGCGCTCCTCCCCTGGCTGTGCCCTGCCCCAAGCCAAAGAAACTTACATTTTTCACTATCGACCCTACAGCTGTTGAAGCTGTGTGTGTCCCATGGCCAAGAAAGTCTCGAGGTGATTTATATTCTGGGTTCCCACTCATATTCAGTGGCCCGTTCTCTATTTCAAACCCTTTAAGGTAGTAACGGGCACCGATTAGCTTCCGGTTGCATGCTGTTGCTGGGTTAAACTGTTCACCTTTCACACATTTTCCCTTCCAGCATGATGGAATCGGCTTCATGCCTCGCTCTTCCTTGAAACTCTCAGATTCTGGCCATATACCTTATCACAAAACAAGCCAGATCGCACTGGTTTCAATGCAGTTACTAGTCATTGAACTTCAAAAGACAGTGGTGAAACTTATTAGGATTTGTAGTGAGCTTAACTTTAAGACCACATTACGGTAAAAGATATATAGAACAAGGTGAGGTGCTAGTTAGAAAACCTGTGTCAAGGATCCCAACAACAATGTCATCACCAAAGGCTAGCTGCAATGGAATCACTTCACTGTTGTCCAAAGTAAGGCCCAGGAAATCCCAACTTCTTGTTGTGTGCAATTGCAGTGTCTTGCTCCTAAATACTGACATCACTCCTTCCATCTCTGCATTAATTCCTCCTTACATTAGTATTTGTCAATAATGAAACTTACTTGAGGTTCTTATTCAAGTCTAAAACAAGACAATTAACGATGTCCGGTTTATCTTAGAAGATAAATAAATTAAGAAGAAAAAAGGGTTAGCTAATAACTGGCTAAAGCAGTTGCTTGGGTTGAATTAAGCTTTGCTGAAAACCCTGAGAAACTATGCTTGTAGCTGTAGAGCATGGACCGCTTAGCATCTTCTTCACTGAAGAATAACATGTGCAAACAGAAAAGTGAGAGTCGATTCAGTGATATTAATTAATAGTTGAGTAATAGCAGCTTAACAAATTCTAAAGAATAATAAATAGGATCATTTGGAATATATAAGTACAAAAACCTTGCAAAGACATTCGATAGCAGGTTGTGATGATATTTTGAAGTGAGACTAGGATCATGAATATGGTTGAGCCCTAAATAGACTATATAGACCTGTGGAAAAAACAGAAAAACAAATAAAGATCAGAAGAGATCATTATTAGAGAAGGGGACCAAAAAAAAAGCTGAAGCGCTTTTAGTAATAAAGTTACATGAGGTGTTGGTGTTGAGTGAATAAAATAAAGTGAAAGTGAGAGAAATAGGCCCCAAAAACACTGAAGATTAGTAGCCATTGTCTCTCATGGAAGAACCGCATGGTTGGATGGCATTAAATAGTGTTGTAGTTAGGGCTGAGTATGATTTCCAAGAGGATGGCCTAGAAAAGGGATGGTTAAGGTGCGTGCATTCCAAGGCTTCCAAGCTGCAAGAGCACTGACATACCTTCTTGAGCACTCCATGATGATATTTTCTTTTGAAGCTAGCCATTTAACAAAGATGAGGACAACCAACCTCCAGCCTTCCCCCGTTCTCTCTGTATTTCTCTCTCACTCTTCTTGTCTTGTACCTTGACCTATACAGTAATATTATACCTAAGGTAGACTTACGGCCAAGGACTACCTTCATGGAGCTACATCATGGTTACAATGAATACTATAAAGAGAAATGCATGTGACCTTCATTATGCTTAAGATCTTTCAGGCTCCTTTTCCTTGGAAACAATACTACTTGACTAAGATACTTATCAAAAATAAAAAGTCTTAAGGTAACTGCATAAGCCTTGTTTTTTAGATCTTTCAACCTCCTTTTCCTCTAAACAAAATTAAAATAACTGCACTACCTCATCAACTGCTTTAGTTTCATATTTCAATTTAATGCAAATCTTAAAAGAAAGGGAGAACACATGGGTCAACAGTTTCATATAGAAGGATCATCACTACATGTTATACTCTTTATTCTAACTTCTATTTCTTGAAATAAAATGAGATTAAAGAACATTGAACTAAAATTTAAATCCGGTAGCAAGTGCACGTGTTCTTACTCATGTGAAAGTACTAATCAGATGCTTTGTGCAAGTAGGCATTTACCAAAATTACCCAAATGAAAATGTTCTGTAGCCCTCTTTAAGAGCCTGCAACCCTAGTTTTAGGTGCTAATATTGTTCTTTTAAGCTGTTGAATGTTCTAAACTGAAGATGGATATTTTAGCCAGGCTAGCATTAAGGTAGATGAGATATATCTGTTTTAGTTATAGGATACATCTGTAAGGTTAATATTTCAAAACTAGCATGATCATATCTAATAAGCAGAGTATTCCTAGTGTTGCCTACAACTGCTTCTCTATGAGTAATACAATTAAGGAGTTCATAACAAAAATATTATTTTCTATTCTCCTTGATTATTATATGAATTAAACTTATCTCATACTCTATACATTTATTATGTACCAAGTACTACAGCTATGTAAGAAAACCAACCTTCAAACATCAAGGAATATATATACACAATGATCTGTTGCAAACCTACATACAAGTACTAATTTGATTAAAAAAATGCAATATTAGGCTTAGTCAGGAGAATCATTACTTAGCTAAAGCCATCCTAACACATTGCGTAAATTGAGTGTAATCGTTTTGCGTAATCAGAGGTTTATAATCAAGGCCTAAGACTTTCGAGACACGTCTCGAAGTTAAATCTTCACATCAGTGGACCTTTCTCCATATGAATGCTATATGAACTTGCTTTGTGAATAGGCATCAGATTTCATTCATGGCAATCTATTATTGTGTCTTCATGTATCATAATTTGATTGAAATAAAGTATACATCTAGTTTGCTTTGACAGGCAGTAATTTCAAGTACATACAAATTAAAATTTTTTCTATGTTGGGACATTTTAACAGCTGGATTATTTGGTTAATTCACCTTCTAGGAGTATAGTACATGATCAAGTAATTACTCCTATATTTCAGAAATGAAACAGTTTCAAGTGTGCATGTCATGTATTAGTATGGCATTGGAAAATGAGATATAAAATGCATAATATTATGTGTACCCTAGAGCAAAACAGAGAAGGTTAACTATTAGCTTGTATGAGAGAGCCAACATATATAAGGATGTTGAAAATAGGATGAACATACTAAGTACCCTGATTGTCAAGATTTTGTTACTTTCTGATGAGAAGCATATCACTTCCATTATGCAATTTTAGAATTTTATGAATAAATTTCAGATTGAAATGTGCTAGCAGATAAAAAATAATGAGATGAATCTATAAAAGAAGTATATCTGCTTTCTGGAGAAGGTAGAATATGGTTATTTCAAGGGTTAACTGCGAAGCACCCTGCCCCCACAGTTTTCTTATGTCTTAGCATTTTCACTGGCAAGATTACAGGCAAAGGATTGTGACCATTTGAAGTCTTTTCTCTCCAAGGAAGTTGGTTGTTGGTTGTAAGAGAGGTATATGATTGAAGGCATGGTGCGAGGAAATGAGGATGTTAAATCTGTGTTGTCTGATACCATAGTCTTAGTTGCATGGCTAGCTTTTGAGAATTCAACTAACGACTTATGGAAAATTATGATAAATGACCATTTGGCCCCAGGTTCAAGCTTGATGATTGTTGAGCACAAATTTAGCATGCTGTCGTCTTTGCAGAGATGGACCAAATTCTTATCTATGCATTTGAATGAGCGGTGGTAGCCATTAGATGCAGGTAACATGAACCATTGATTTTCCCTGTATCATGTAGGCCCTGTATTGATAAAAAGTGCTTTATAATTGAAATCTACATTACAATAATGTATATATGTTTATCACCACTTAATGTAACATTAGTATTTGTAACAGCTATATTAGATTATGATAACCAATATATATACATAATTTTATAATTATCTGCACAAATGGTAATTATATCAAATATTAGTAGCGAGAAAAGACATTGAGTGTGGATGTGGGCCTGTGTATGTCTGAAAGAGAGAGGTAGAGAGAGAAAAAGGCAGGAGGGGTTTCCAAGAAACAAATGGTGGTCTTCGGTCCATGTCAAACAAAACAAGGAGAGACTATATTTCAGTTTGGACCACCTCTCATCACTAACATATTCCCTTTCACTCAGAATTCTCCCTTTCTTTAGAGCTTCTGAAGTCCTTTCAGAAGAATGATATATCTATAAGGTGGGACATTGACCTGATCTTTCCATTACATTTCCAACTTCAATTTACTAGACAAAAAGCAAGAGAAAGAGGAAAAAAACAAAAAATCTTCTTCCCTCATTCAATAGACATGGTAAAAAATAAGTGTTATTAAATTATCTGCCAACCATGGGGCCAAAGCATACTATTAATTAGCTGCCCACCAGTAACAACCAAGCTCATTGCAGTCTAGCTTGCAGGCATAGCTAGAGACAGATTTTTCATGCATCATGTTAGAAAATGGTTAGTACCCGCGACCACAGTTGCATTGTCTTTACATGAGCCATATACGTCACTGACATGTGGATCAATATCATCCTTACACTAGGCATGTTTGGACCAAAAGAACAATCTGGAATTCAAAACTTTTTTTGAAGAATAGTGTCAAAAAGCTATTGGGTAGCGCTAGATTCTGTGTCTCAATTTTTCTTTTTTCAACACAAATCACTAACCACTGAAGAGTACTGATTACTCATTAAGATGTTGACTCTGAGGCTCCCTTGTGCTATACATATTTTGTTGCCAGTTGAAAGTTCTGAAAAACATCACATCCTTTCCATCAAATCCAAGCATAAGAAATAGTTTATGCGGATCAGCAGATGCTTGTATCAACTTTTCCAGTTTAGAAAACGACACCCAAAAAGAAACCCCATCTTGATCTTTTACATTTAAACATTATCTTAAGAAAATGTGTTGAACGAGTTTGTGCCTGAACTTCTTTTTCCTTCATTCTCTTCTTCAATATATTTGGTGAAGAGGGATGTCAAATTTGCATAGGACTGACACAAGGAAATGAACACTTTTAGCTCTTTAGCTTCATAAATTCAGCATGCTTCAGCTAACATCTGTGCAAGAGCAAATCTCAATGGTTGCAAGCACAAAACATTAGCCTAATACCTGCTTCAAAATAGTTTTAGATGAAGACACCATCAAATGATAGCATGATGGTGTATACCACATAACCATCGTACTCAGGACAGCACGCACTGCACTGAACGACAACTTAGCATCAAGCACTACTCTAAGTTGACAATTTCTCTACCCATGATAGTTTGTAGGCCACAATACTTTTAGGAAAAATTAATGTTCAACTGTTTTCATTCTACATTTAGTAAAAACAATTCATATAGGCGAGTGGAATATAGGTGCAAACAATTCAGTGAACTACTTCATGCATATCTACTTCCCTTCTACTATTGTTTAATCATATTTTTGGAATTGATTTGCCTTAAAGTTCATTCAAAATTTCAAAAAGTAAAACACTTTAATATAGAAACTTCAAAAGGAAAACAATTTAAATAAAGAAAAACCAGTTGATATAAATCTGGAGTAAAACTCACTCTTAAAAACCGTCTTATAAAGGAAAGACAACTAAGAACTTGTATAAATATATTTAAGATAGCACTTAACTCATTTGGAACATTTAGAATATCTTACAATTTATGAATTAGGATGAACTTATATAAATATAGTTAAGATTGCACTTAACTCATTTGAAATATTTAGAATCTCTTATAATTTATGAATTAGGATCTCTTACAATTTGAATGGCAGAACTGCAGTTTGAGGGGTTGTGCCGGGCACCCAATCCCAGTTGTACACCTGTAATTATTGGCATACAAAAAGCCCTAGATTAGATTAAAGAACATGATGGCAAGATCACTAAATACACATATGTGCGTTTGTTTTGCTAAGTAGGTCGCTATAATTGTATAAGTTGCTCAGTGGATAATTATATAATTGCCCACAATATAATACCCACTGAGGTGGTACTATATTTATAAAAATCAGAATTTTAAATAAGAACTATTGGTAGGTAAAGAAGTTGGAAGTTTCCTGCAATTGGATATTACTCTGTGTGGATGCACGAGGGAAGAAAAAAAAAAAAAAAAAAAAAGTAAACGATGGCGGAGGCAAAGGAAAAGATGGAGAAGAGTATGTTGGAGAGTGATGGAAAAAGATTCGTGGGGATCAGGGTGCACCGTATATGCGCACTAAGAAGAAAGCCCACAAACGCACATATTTTTGAAACAGAACAAAATCCCCCAACTCTGTGGGCCCATTTTCGCCATAGCCAAGAACCATTACCCACCTCAACACTCACCCCATCATTACCATCAAGAATTCTCTCACACTCTTTCTTGCTTTCATCAACCATTGCACCCACACACAATTCTTACCAACAATTGTGAAACGGAGTGTTTCTTAAATTGTTTTTTTCGTGTTTTGTTTTTTTTTTAGTTTGGGGTATAATTCTTCTATTTGAAATAGTGAAATAAATTTGCTTTTGGTGATGGGTGGTTGGTGAAGAATAGGGTCTTGGGCTGTTTCTGAGTTTGGTGTGATGGGGAATTGCTGGTGCAGGTGGGAGCCCTCAGTTTACAGAGTCTCATCCAATGCAAAGTCAGGTTGGTTTCCAAGGAAGTTTTGATTTTTTACTGGTTCGATTGATTTTCTGAAATTGGGTTTTGTGTTATACATGATTCCAGAGATGGATTTCTGTTTTTCTCTTTCTTTCACTGAAATTAGTTGTGATTAGAGTTCAACTTTGATTTGAATGACAACACTGTTTTCCTCTCTTTGCTTTTGTTCTATGTCTTTGAATTTCTTGTATGTGTAACTATTTGCGTATATTTTTTCCTTCGCTGATCTGTGCTCTCTCATGAAATCTGGGATTGAGGGTTACATATTCAAGAGTGTTCTGTCTGCCAAATTAGAAAATAAATAAATAAATCTTCTCTTCATGCTCTGTTTTGGCCTTTTCCTCTTCTGTTTGTCGGTTCTTTTTACTGGTTCTCGAGTTGGTGAATCCGTTGGAATTTAGAAATATTTTCTTTTTAGAATCTTGTATTCTACATATGCTATCCATTGGCAATTAATAGGAGGACTAAAAAGAAAAATGACTTTATAAAAATAAAAAAATAAAAAAAATGAAAAATGAAGATGATATAACTTTTTCACTTCTATTTCTTTTTTCCTTCTTTTTGTGCCTTTTTCACTTCTACTTTATCCCACTTGTAAAGGCGATTTTTTTTTTTTTTTTTGTGTGGGAAGTGGATACATCACACTTTACTTAACAAATAAAACCGGACAAATCTCACTGTAGCATACAGCCTCTTATGTTAGATGTATTAAAATATATTTTTATCGCTCAACAGTCAAAATTCCTCCCCCCCCCCCCCGCTTTTTCATTTTGGAAATTGAAAATTTTGTTTTCATATCGACACAAGATCGCGTAGAGATCACTAGTCTTGAAACTGTACACTCTTTTCACATTGTTGTCAAAATGGAATTCTGTTTTTCCCCTCATAACATTCTCTCCTAGAATGTTTTTGTTTCTTCACATCATGTTTGAATATCTTTCAGTGTTGGATATTAAAAGTAGATCATAAAAATAGAGTTATTTACCTGCAAATATTTCACCAGTATACTGTTGCAGTGAAGTGAGAACTTTTATCTTCTTTAGATTCTTCTTCTTTCACCCTTTGTCATGAAAGTAAAATAGAAATGAATTTTATACCTCGATATGAGATATAATGCTGTCATCTTGCTTTTTAGAGTCTCCAAAAGATGAGAGCCAGTTAGTGAAACAAAGGAACAATGATAGTAAGTTACCATCAAACCCTGAAGAAGTAGAAGACCTTCGTCGTGATTCAGCTGCAAATCCATTGATTGCATTCACCTTCAATGAGCTAAAGGTAATCACTGGAAATTTTAGGCCAGACGGGGTGTTGGGCGGAGGAGGATTTGGAAGGGTTTATAAAGGGTTTATTTCTGAGGATCTAAGAGTGGGGCTTCCTCCCCTACCTGTAGCTGTTAAGGTTCATGATGGTGATGACAGTTATCAAGGCCACAGAGAATGGCTGGTAATCTTTACATTCTTTATTGTTCCACTTTTTCAAACTTATTATGGTGCTATGCTATTTGTATATCTTCTCTTTTTCATATGAAATCTTAAAAACTTACATCAGATTGATTAAATGCTTTGTGGGTTTCTAGGCAGAAGTCATATTTTTGGGGCAGCTTTCTCATCCAAATTTGGTAAAATTGATTGGATATTGCTGCGAAGATGAACAACGGGTACTAATATATGAGTATATGGATCGGGGTAGTGTGGAGAACAATCTTTTTTCAAGTAAGCATTTCCTGTTTTCATTCACTTTTCCTTCTCAATGTTATTTTCTGAAAGATTAGTTTTGGGGCAATCACATTGTAGGATTCTGGTAACCGTCTTAAGATCATGTTGGTTTAACATGTGTTAGGGATGCATCTTTATGTAAAGAAGTTAGAGGGAAGAGTAACTTGATAAATATGCATTTTTATTTAATTATTGTTTTTTTTCTTCTTTGAATTTAATTAAAGATTAATTTTTTAACATGTGGTACACGTGTCGTATGAGACGTAACAACTGCTTACATTGAATTATCGAGTTAATGTCATGAAAACAGCTTTTCGACGGAATGAGTGAATTGTTGGATTTCAAAACCCAACGATTAAATTGAAATCCTGCAAAACCTAAGAAGTTTTGACCAAATTTCCCAAAATTTAATGAGTTTCAATCTATGCATAGTTTGAGGTGATCCCTAGAAATAACGACCCCTAGTGAATGCTGAAAAATATTTTAAAGGCCTAAGCCTGATTTCTCTTATGTACCAGAAGGGAAAAAACTGAAAGTGGGAGGTTATTTTAAGAAAAACCTATTAGTTCTTATAACTTGTTTTAGATATAACTATCTAGTTTCAAGATTTGTTTGTGGATGGTGGCAAACCTATTGTTTAATTTTCTCTAAGGTGTTTGAAGGACTAGTCTAACTTATATTCAGTATTAGAGGCAAAAAACTAGTGTGGGAGTTTTTATCAGACAATTTATATAATTTCTGAACTCTTTTGTAGTAAGTTAAAATTTCTGAATTTGTTATTGTTTGTTGGAGGCTTGGGCAGGACAACTCTTTAGTTTTCTATGATGAAAATTGAACATAATTCCTCTTTTGTTGCAGGAGTATTGCTGCCTATGCCGTGGTCCATTAGAATGAAAATTGCATTTGGTGCTGCAAAAGGACTTGCCTTTCTCCATGAAGCTGAGAAACCTGTCATCTATCGTGATTTTAAGACGTCTAATATTCTGTTAGACTCGGTTAGTATATGAATTAATTCAGATTCCTCTGATCTTTTTGTATCATAAAAAAAGATACTGAAAAAGACAGCATTTAGTTTGTTGAATAAATGAAGGCTTACATATAGATGATAATGACAGAAATCTATTTTTTCTATAATAAATGCATTAAGAATGAAACCAAATCACCAAGGAATATTTTGCAAGTTCTATATCCAGAAACTAAGAGTCAAATCACTAGCTTTAACTTAAAAAGATATGCTATACATTATTCCCTTGTTCTTCTCCCGTCGACCCACTTTTCACAATCACTATTGGATATGTGGATTCCATATTGCGAAAAGTGGGAGGTTGGGAGAAGGACCAGAGGAGAAAATAAATCATTTCTCTAACTTAAAACTGTAGATTTTATATGCATGCTTCACAAACAGGACTACAATGCAAAGCTCTCTGACTTTGGCCTTGCAAAAGATGGACCAGTGGGAGACAAGTCTCATGTTTCTACTCGCATAATGGGAACATACGGGTATGCTGCTCCCGAGTATATCATGACAGGTGAAGTATTTTTCTGGCCAGAATTTCCTATTTCTGTTATGTTAAATGGTAAATCACTATTTGTTCCAAAAACTTAAGCCGATTGAAAAATGTAAATTTAATCATTTAATCAATCCTCTAACAAAATCGTCACATATTAATAGAAAGACAATACTCAAACTTAAGACCTCGATTTTGATAACATGTTAAAGCACTCCGAACTGAGATCATGACCGTTCTTTTCTTGTGTGCAGGCCATCTAACTCCTAGAAGTGATGTATACAGCTATGGTGTTGTTCTTCTTGAACTTCTTACAGGAAGAAAATCGTTAGACAAGTCACGACCAGCCCGAGAGCAGAACCTGACAGATTGGGCTCTCCCTTTGCTTAAAGAGAAGAAAAAATTGCTGAATATCATTGATGCAAGGCTGGAAGGAGAATATCCTGCTAAAGGAGTTCACAAGGCTGCCATGCTGGCTTATCATTGCTTGAACCGGAATCCAAAGGCAAGGCCTTTAATGCGAGATATAGTGGACTCCTTGGAACCTCTACAGGCCTCTGCTGAGGAGGTTTCAACTGAAAAAACTACTTTAACTGTAATTAGCGAGGTTCTGGATGCAGAGTCAAAGAGAAAAGAAGATGCACAGATGATCAGTAGCTGACATGGTTCTGGGTTTTCTTATTAAGCTTCTTCTCCAGTTCAAAGGGAGAGTTTTTGCATGAGATAGCTTTTTTTTTTCCTTTTTTTTTTCCTTCTTTGGCTAAAACATGTTTGTCATATTTACTTGCAATTGGATCATTTTAACAGTACGTAAATATCAATCTAAACAGGCGTGTATGATTGTATAGTATCAGCTTGCAACAGGATTTCTGGCGGTAGCTCCTTAGTTGGGTTTTAAAAAACATACTTTAGGCATCCAGCCAGCTCGATTAATTTTGAGGCCTAAAGCAATTAATTATTTCTATAATATCCAAAAAGTTTGAGTTCAAGCTTTTGAAATTACTTATAAAGCACAATTTCACGTAATAAAAAAATTAATATAAGATTTAGCACTCAATGCAACGTGTTCACCATCTGCCCTTTATTTTTGAAGAAGAAGAAAAAGTTATAAGTGCTTTCATTAATCAATCAAGAAAATAGAACAGATTGTTCTAACAAAATCACATCACTGTATATATATATATGAATTTTTTCTATCCAAACCTAATCTATGACGTGTTTAACCTTAGCTAAGCTATGTGCCACAAAGTTTGTGACTCTGTTAATATAAGAGACCCGCCAACTAGATAGCGAACCTATAACCATACGAGTGTCTATCCGAATCTACTTCAATTACGACTTGGACAATTTATTGCATTTACTACTTGGAGAGCATCTCCTTCCAGGATAATATGTTGTAGACCTAAATCTTTTCTAAGGGCAATGGCCTGGAACTTTGCAAGTGCCTATGTTGCAACCGGTTTTAAATAACCCATTTTAGTCAAGTTCCTGGCTGCAATCATATGCCCTTCATAATCCTGCACCACTATTCTAATACCCATATGCCTAATAACGGAATCCATTGTGGCTGTCGCGCGCCGGGGGGGGGGGGCTTGGCCACTTTGTTTTGATCTTGCTAACGGTCTCATTTGGTGGGCATTCTCTCTCAAATTCGCATTCTTGTATTCCTCAAAGGATTCCATCGTTCCCCGCACTAGAAGATTGAGATTAAGAAACTCCCCGCCATTTACAATTGAATTTCGTCTAAACCATATTTGTCTTGCTATCCATACAAAATTCGAACTCATTCCTGTCGCATTTGTTGAACATCTCCTTCACCAACTGTAGAAAGTCAAAACCGTAGTAATGGCTTTTCTAAAATTTTTTACTACTCACACTCCACAAAATATGGGTGATGCTTTCAACCTCTAGTCCACAAATAAGGCATGAGGATTCTTGGACTATGCCTATCTTCAACATATTGTCTTTGGTTGGCAAGGTATTGTGTCAAGCTCTTCACAGAAACATCTTCACTGCATTAGGGATTCGTAGTTGCCACAAGATCTGCCAAATTTCATTGTCACTAGTCGACTTTAAGCATTCTCTACTCATAACATCTTGTATTTCCTTGGCCAAATGATATGCAATACGAACCGATAATTCACCTATGGCAATGCCTCTCCAGATTAGTATATCTTTTTGTAAGGAGCAACTAACTGGCAACTTACTAATTACCACGACCTCTTCCTTGGTGAAGATTGCTTCAATTAGAGTTTTGTTCCACCAATTCGTGTCATGGTCAACGAGGTCCTTTACTTTCGCTTCTGCTATGAGGATTTTTTGTGGTGATTAAATAATATAAGTGATCGGTGTAGGCAACCATCTATCTCCCAAGATTTTAACATTAGAACCATCTTTAATCCTTCAGATCAATCCATGTTGTACTAAGTCACAAGCTCCTTGAATGCTACGCTAAGCAAAAGAAGGTCTTTTGCCCAATTGTGCATCCAACATTGTGCCTTGAGAGAAGTATTGTGCCTTTATAATTTTCGATGTGAGACTATTAGTATTTTGGATCAATCTTCAGCATTGCATGGCCAAAAGGGTTTTGTTGAAACAAATTAAGCCTCATAAAATGTCATCTCATGCTTTGGAAACACTCATCTTCTCCCAACTCATCCAATGGATCTTAGGTTCATTCGTTTAATGCTTCTACCATAATTTCTGCATGATTGATGTGATCTCCTTGCATAGGGCTTTTGGAAGCAACAAAACTGTACGTTAAAATTACTTGAATCACTGCCTTCAACAGAATCTTAACCTGCAATATGAATTTTAGCTTCCAGTCTTGGAACTATTTCCAAACCATGTCTTTTATGCCTTTGAAACATTGTGTTCTAAATTTACCAACTAATTGAGTGGCTGAAATACCGGATAACTCTAAAATTTCCTGTGTTTGCTCTTGAACTTGCATTTCTTATGAAAAAAAAAAAAGAATTTATCACCTTATTTAATTGTTGCCCAGAAGCTTTCTCATAAATACTTAGGAGCCTGGTAAGCTTGTACCAATGCAAATGATTTGCCTTACAAAAAATGACATCAATGAAAAAGAAATGATTCAGATGTGATCCATTTTTTTTATTTTTTTTTATTTTTATGTAGGAAAACCTGTCAAAGTGCCCATATGTTCAGCATGGGAAATGAGAGAACTCAACGCTTCTGCATAAATAAGGAACAAATACGGTGAAATAGGGTCTCCTTGTCGTATTCTGCGTGTGGAATATGTGGAGTCTCACATCGCCTGAGTATGGGGATGAAAATCTGCTTATATGTATATTCGCACCCTTCTTTATGCAATAAGTTTTAAAGTTATGATGGCCATGATCTCTACAATTAAGGTTACTTAGGCGAGAGTAGTATCAAGATAGGTGACCTCCTGGGGTTAAGTCGAACCTGTCAGAACTTCGCAGTTAAGAGTGCTTATGTGAGATTAGTACCAGGATGGGTGATCTCTTAGGAAGTCTGGTTCAAGAGTGCCAAAAGTGAACAATATTTTGTTGTTAGGGTGGGGTAGGTCATTACAGGATAAATCTGCCCATCGAATTACCATTAACAATCACAACATAATTCATAGTTTTGACAAAGTTCACAATAAACTGTGTCCACCTTGGGGCAAACCCCATTTGCTCCATAACCTCATACAGGAAACCCCACTCAACCCTATTATAGGCTTTGCTCATATACAACTTTAAAGCCATATATCCCTCATTTCCCCCACATTTGAGTATGCATGGAATGCAGAGTCTCATATGCCACAAAAATGTTATCAGTTTAGCCGGCTTGGAATGAAAGTACTCTGATTAAGGGAGATGATATAAGGAAGCACAACCTTCAACCTATTAGCTAGCATCCGGAGACAATTTTGTAAAGGACATTATAGAGGCTTATATGCCTAAACTTAGACACACTAAAGGGGTTTTTGGTTTTTGGTATTAAAGCAATATAAGTTGAATTCAATTCATTATTCATAAGGTCTAAATTAAGGAAGTTGAGAATGGTACGACAAACCTCATAAGCCACTATTGCCCAATTCTTCTAATAGAAACACACGGCATAACTGTTTGAACCCAGGGCTTTGAGCGATGGCATTTAATTCAAAACTACACTAATTTTCTCATCTGTGAATTCTTGTAGGAGTTGGTTATTCATGTTATCAATGACCTGTCTTCCTAAAGCCCTGAGACACGCCTCCATATCTCTAGACATTTTCGATGTGAACAAATTGTCATTGTAGTTGATAAATGTCTGGCCAATTTCTTCATGCATCTCCCACAACACCCAGTGTTGGAAACACCCCCAACCAGATGCTCACCCCTCATAGCCTTTGCCACAGCAGCCCTTTGGCCACTCAACCCAACTGAATAATGGATCCCTTCCTCCTCTGTATCACGGTGTGCTGGATTGTGCTTATCCCCACTTCGTTCCGCAGCAAGCCGTTATCCATCCAACTCAACTGCCTAAGTAAGACCAGCACAAGTCCCTTCCTCCTTTACATCACGGTGCCCTAGATAATGCGTATCCCCACTTCAGTTCTCATCAGGTTGTTGTCCATCCAACCCAATTGGCTGGAGAAGACCAACCTTCGCTACTACACAGTGGGATCCCATTTTCTCTGCATCGCGGTGAGGACCAATTTCTCTATGCCCATCCCCACACCGGTTCACACCACAAGTGAGCAGTCCTAGATCTATGCTACCAAAGGGGGACATCATCCTTACCACAGATCTACTCTCCTAGCCAGTAAGCATACCGTCATTTACCAAATACCCAGTTGAGCCTAACTTTTTCGCCTCATCAATGAATGCAGAAACTAGATTCCTATGGACCAGGTTGCTGGATTTTCGTTCATGAGATTCTGTAACGCCTAAAAAATTTAGCTAACTTGTAGTTAAATGTATGGTTCGCCTCCCAGTCTTAATTGTCAGATTAAGACTCAAGGATATTTTTATTCTCTTTATGAGGAGAGAATATGTAAAACACTAGCTTGAAAATCATCTTATACTCAAGATTATCCATTCAAGAAAGAATAATCCTGAGTATAATGTCAATAAGACATTCAAAATAATTAACTGGTAACTGTCTAAATTTCCTATTTTAATCTTTATCAGAGTTTTCAATGGAATATTTGATCTTAGTTTATAATAAATTGTTTTAACATCATTAAACATAAGTATAGAGCTTTACATATAAAAGATCAAACCGGAATACAATAATTATTGTCTTAATATCATAATCTTGGTGTAGATCCCAACTGATCAAACTCCTGAGAGTTTGAAAAATACTAAAGTATTTTACGAAAATAAAGTAACTAAATAAGTCGGCTGACTTAGCAAGCAAGTTATTTTGAAAGATGTGATATATAAAATAGATAAAAAGGTAGTTAAAAACTTCTCATGATATTTTCAAAAATGTCGGGTTTAGTTCCCGTTATTATGCCATTTAACAAAAATAGTATTTAATTTTAAAAAGGGGAACATAATCACGACGATTAAACTTTTATTCTTGAATGTAGAAATATGCTTCATGAATACTATATAAATAGTTATATGTTAATAATATGATCTACTCGAGACATAACTTCATCTCAACAGGGTTAGCGCGTCCAAAAGGACATCTGGTACAATTTCAGTGTTTCGGACATTACACAAACGTATTGTCTTATACTAGCAGTCCGACCTCGGGTGGTTTATACTGATTAGCAAAGCTATAACTGATTACCCACTCAATGAATAATGCGCTGTCATAAACTAAACTATTGGATCTAATGCCCTCTTTATAAAATAAAAAATATTTAACCATATAATCAACTCGTAATAATAGTAAGCCTATGACCATTATTCCGTTACAAGATGGTGCAACCATGTCATTCGATGCAAGTATTGTTCATTTATTCAAAAATATGGAATATATAATTAAATAACATCTTATCATAAAATGATAAAGTAAATCACATGGAATATTGTGTTCAGTCATCTGACATATCGCACTTCACAAAAATGCAATTTCTTTACTTAGTTAAAATACTTACCTCGATTGCTCATCTGATGCTTCAGACATTTTGTAAGCCTTCGTTAACTGTAAAATAACCCGACAATATGCTAAGAACGTAATCTCTTACTAATCGTGAATTATTGTGTGTTATTTGTCGTAAAAACTCATAATTTGGCATTTCTAATCACCATCAAACGTTTGACACGATTATTAAACGTTTGATCATTGAAGATCGAACGTTTGATCAAGAACAGTGAAACGTTTAATGAATGCCCATAATGCATGAAAGTCTAAAAATCCTATCAAACTTACCTATATCTATTCTTAGACTTAGAACATCATCTAACAATATCAAACAACATTAAAGAACGTAGATGACACACTTTTAAAAAGGTAAAACACAAAGTGATTCTTTTTACCAAAACATTTTGGAAAGTTAATATAAAAGCCTTTGAATCATTATGACATAATTTGAAAACATAAATATGACCTTATTTAGTTTAAAAACAATAAAATACAACATAATAAGAGTAAGAATTTGGAGGTTACCCTTGGAGAATATAATTTCCTTCAATTAGATCCCTCCCTTAGAAAAATCATTTTCAAGGCTTAACAAATATTTTTTGGAGGTTCTGGGTCGAGCTTAGGTGATTTTTTGAGGAAATTGGGTATTATTTATAGGGTAATGAGGTGTTAAACCGATCTCTTACTTAAAATCTATTTTGAAAAATGATCGAATGTTTGATATATTTATATCAGAGAATCTAGGGTTCATTATCAAACGTTTGATGAAAGTATCGAACGTCTGATAAAAACACATCGAACGTTCTATAAAAGTATCGAACGTTTGATGTTCGTACTAACACATTTTGAGCATTGTGCATGCTTTGCAGAGAACGTGATTGTACTTTCCAAGATCAAATGTTTGATGGTTATATTTTCTGAATAAAATACTATTTAAATATTTAACAAAAATTGAAGAGTGTTTTTAATTAATCTTTTGTCAAATATTTATAAAAATAGCTTTTAAATATTTTTGGGCATTACAGATTCAACCTCACCTTCTTCAGGAACATCGAAGTTAGCCCCTTCAGAAGACCGGTTTGGGTGTCTTTTGCCGCAATGGCGACTGGGCTCTCAACCAAGGGCCATACTGATTAGCATCATCCTTACTGTGAAACGGACAAGAGCTCATCCAGCTACATCCACCATCATCATGTTTGATTGCCCCACATCCAAAACAAAACCTAGAGAGTTTTTCATATTGGAAGGCCACCCATGTTTCTCTCCCCTTTAATTAGGTTAATCATCCAACCCTTAGAGAGGGTTTCTCCACATCGAGTACCACATGGATAAGCAGAAATCTTCCCCACCCAACCTCATCACCGGCCACATCAATGTCTTCAACTTCGCCTGCTGATTGCCTAATATGTCGACCCACATGCCATTGGGAGATGATGGATTTGAAATCCTTTCAAATAGGATCTTAGATCTATCCCCTTCATGTGAAAACTCTAGAAGAAAAATATTTCATGCCAGTTCCTTGAAACTTACAATACCAAACAAATGTCATATTCATATCATATTATTTCGAGTAACTTCCCTCATCACTATCCGTTCTACCATAATTCTACCCACCAAACAATGTTTCCCTCTTCTTTCGGTCTCAGCCACAGCCTCATCGCCGATCGCAATTCCCTATGTTTAGTCCACCCGCAAGGTCAGTTTCTTCCACACTTCACATAGATCATCTGCCATCATACTAGTATGTGAACACACGAGACATACTCCAAGTACACTTCATATGATTTTCAAAGAGTAAAACCCTAGATGTGGACTAGCCCTTCTCATCATAGTCGTTGCTTAGTAAGCAACCCTAGAGAGAAGACTACTTACTTAATTAGAAAAAAAAAGTAATTAACTTGTTGGATTATCAGCAAACAACCTCATTTTTCAAAGTTTATAGTTGAATCATGGCATCCTCTTATTATACCTACTAATAATCTCTTTTTGACTATTTTTTAAGATAAGGTTACCCCCATTGATTTAATTTGTTTGTGATTGCGCTGGTAATTTAGGGTCTTACGTGGATTTTTTACTTTCTTTCTTTCTTTTCTCTTTTGGGCTACGTTTGGCAAAAGTTTGGTCTCTAGGTTTGTTTTTTTTTTTTTTTAGGGAAAAATCACATCAAAATATTCTTACTTTTTATATTTCATCAATCACTTTTTAACAATTTTTTATACTTTTTATATTACATAAAATACTTTTTATTACTATTTAAATAAAATATTCACTAAAAAATTAATTTTTTTTTATACAAAAAATTTAAAACATTCTATATACTTCATGGAAAAATCTAAAACTTCAACCAAATCCTTTCTCAATAGTGCCCGAACTTTGACTTCTTGTAAATAAAGAAAAGGGATAATATAATTAAATAAGAAAAAAAAAAAGCAAAGGGATAACATCGGTTGATTTGACACTCTTGATTGAAGATTCTTCGTGCTGGAATCCATGAGGAAGTAGGTAAATCCTAGTTGGAAACCATACTGGGGGAGGTATCATTTTAATCCTAGTAATTTTTTTTTATTTTAAAAAAGTTGAGTGTATTTTAGAAAGTGTTGTATAAAGAAATCACAAAACATGAGATATGACAGCCAAACATTGTCCCTCCACCGTACCCACTTGAAAATAAGATGCGAGAGTTTCCTTATGTAGCGGGTACATAGCCCAATAAATCATCAATTACTATAAAAGTTTATAAATGGATAAGAAATAATTTAATTACTACATTAACGTTTATCTTTTCGTGTGACCCCAAATTTTTCTTCAACAATTACGGCCCAATACTTAATTCATCCATTATTAGTTTTGTATGATTTCTTGTTTGTCGCAAGTGAAAAAGAAAAAGAAAAAAAAATGTAGTCCAGGAAATCTAGGCTATCTAGCCCTCGCCCCACTACTTTAATTATTCATGCTATCAGTAGTTTTTAAAATTTTTTATATATACTAGCTACCACTATTGAATTATATATATAGAGAGAGAGAGAGAAGATGATCAGTTCCTCAGTTTCGACGTCCAAGAGTGCCCTAGGCACTTTAAAGAATACAATTAATGATCATCTTTTATTCCCACAACAAAATATAGATAAATTGTTTGTGATGTTCAATAAGAAAAAAATTATTATTTTTAATTTATTTCTTTGTCATTCATATTATTTTACAGCTAGTTAGAACGCTTACCTAAACTTTACCCTAATCTTCTAATCTTTATTAGAGCAAATTTCCACCAGTTGAATCAAACGTACGTAGTACTTCAAATTCAAAAAAATTGCCATATATAACTTATTTTGGCAAATTATTATTATTATTTTTTAAAAAATGAATTAACTCAACTCTAGACTTAAAACTTCTTTTTAAAGATGTTTTAATACTATATTTACCAACACTAAAAACTTCTCAAAATAATTCGATTAAAAAAAGAGAAAAAAATACAAAATTAGTCTCTGTGATTGACCTAAATTACATATCACTTTATGTGGTATATGAAAAAACTCAAAAGTCTCTGTAGTTAACCAAAATAATAAATTACTTTCTGAAGCAAATTTCTGTTAGTCATTTTAATAGAAACCATTAATCTGGCACGTCAGACTAATAGAAATGTGACACGTAGCATTTCTAATAAAAAAAATATTATTCAAAATATAAAATTATAAAAACACTCATAAATTAAGTTTTTTTTTAAAAAAAATAGAAATAACAGAAAATAGAATGAGACTGCTGGCAGCCATCCCTTTGAGGGTGGTTGGCGGCAACCATCTCTATTGGTGGTCGAGGATAGTGGCACGCTATCCCCAGCCACCCCAACAGTGAGGGTGGCTAGAAGGCCACCCCTAGATTCGGCTAGCGGTGGCCTATAAGCTACCCCCACTACTGGGGTGGCCGGCGAGCCACCCTAGAGGTGGCCGGGGATGGTGCACTGCCATCCTCGGCCACCAATGGGGGTGGCTGCGGCCCCCTTTTATTTTCTTGTTTTTCTATTTTTTCTATTGTTTAAAAACATTTAATTTATGAGTGTTTTTATATTTTTAATAATATTTTTTATTAGAAATGTCATGTGTCGCGTTTTTATTAGTCTGACGTGATAGACTAATGACTTCTGTTAAAATGACTAACAAAAATTTGCTTCAGGGAGTAATTTATTATTTTGACTAACCACAAGCACTTTTGAATTTTTTCTTATACCACAGTGAGTTATCTGTAATTTAGGTTAACTACAAGGATCAATTTTATATTTTTTCCTTAAAAAAAAATAAAAGAAAAGACTATAGTCAATAATTCATTTTCAATAGTTTTCGTGTAGAAACATGATGTTGCTTTGCGTGAGCCCCTGGATATTAGGACCCTTGTAAATATATTGTGATAACTACTAAAATATAAGGGAGGAAAAAAAAAAAACTTAATTTAATGCCAAAATAATACGAACGTACGTACGAGTGACGTTTGTACGCAGACGTCACTTTACAGTTGTATAAAATGGTTTGTCGAGATCTCGGTTCGCCAACATTTTCACTCTCATCGGTAGCATGATATAATGTGATTATGTGAACCGTAGGGTTACAAAGGTTCCATGACAGTCATGTAAAAGAGTGACACGTGGTACAATGGGAATGAGGCAACTTGGATGACATCATAGGTTCCATTGGGTGAATTTCCGTTAGAGTGTGGGAAACTTCGTCCGTATGGTTCATAGTATAACATCTTCTAGAGGTTTTTTTTAAATTTATTTTAAAATTTTTTAAATTAAATTAGGGTTTACCTTTTAATAAAAAGTACTCTAATTTGATTAAAGAAATTAAAAAAAAAATCTAAAACAACTCCTAAAAAAATCTCTAAAACATGTTCTAATAAACTCCCTTATAGAAAATCCCATGAAAACGGCTCCTGTCTACTTAAGTATATAGAAAATGAATTTTCCCGTACGTGTTTGTTTCCATGGAAAAAAACCTAACGCGAGACAAGATATATATTATTATAATAAAAGACAAAAAGAGTATTTTGATATTTTCCTCTCTCTCTCTCTCTCGTACTTTTTTTCCACAAAAAAAGATCAATATACTTCTTATTAGCTCTTTCTAGGTTGTGAGGGGCTAGAGCAGCTGCCATGAGTGAAGCTTCCCAAAGCAGACAAGTCTCCATGTATGACTCCTTCCTCCTCCTCACCCTAGCTAGCTTTTTCAGTCCTAGAAGTTACGAGGAAAACGAAAGGAAAATATTGCGAAAGCCTCAGTTATTTTCACGCAGCTTCCTTTATTTTATTTTCCTGATGATATCTTCTCGGATATTTCCATAAATTCATAGAGTCGTCTTCCTTTAAATATAGATGAAATCTTCTCCGAGATTTCCATAAATTCATAGATCGAATGCAAGTTTTGATCTTTGATCATAAAAATTTGATTGCAGGCTGTGCCTTTTGTTATTAATTCTTTAGTTGCTTTCGAAGTCTATCTATCTATATATATATGCACTTGTGATGCAAGTTTGTTGGTCTTTGTCCATGGATCTAGCTAGGTTTGCAGGGGACCTAAGTAAAGCTTTCTTTTTCTTTTTTTTATTCTTTTTCCTTTTTTGTTGTGTTTCCATCCCATGCTTAGATCTAATCTGTTGATGATGATCAGTATAAGTACATACATCTTTATATATATATATACTTCTCGATCTGCAAGGTTTTATACTAGTTTTAACCTCAGATCCGCTTCTACATGCTCCTCTCAGCTCCCACCCACACGATATTATTAATGGCTTCATTATCAAGGTGCACTTGGGCCTTGCTTTTGGCTCATTCCTTTTTCTTCTTCTTTTTGAAACTACTGCAATATTTGATCTATCTTGTCATATATATTTCAATTTACAACTCTATCGACTACAGCCACCCTTTCTCATCAGCATCTTTATCATCTGGTGTTTGATGTTGAGATTGAGTCTTCCTTCAAGTGTTTTTGTTGAGTACAGCTTGTGGTTGCATTCAGGTAATTATATATGCTGACAAAGTCCTTGTTACCTAGTTTTTTAACAATATTAAACCTTAATAGCATGAACATAGAATATACATATATATATATATTCCCTTCATCTAGATCTTCTGTCATGCACATACAAATTAAAATGCATAAATAAAGATATATATGGGTGTGGTCATATAATTATATGATTTTATGCATGCAAGTGTAGGTGGTCATAGGGCTAGAGAATATATAAGTTTATTTATTAATCCTGTAGCTCTTGATGCATCTACATTTCCTAGTAGGGGAATTGAGGAAGAGCAAGATATGGATGCCAGAAGATTGGTCTTGCCAGAAGATGGCTATGAATGGAGAAAATATGGCCAAAAGTTCATCAGAAATATTGGGAAATTCAGGTAGATATCAGGATCGATCTTTTATTCTATGCATGAATTCATATATATGATCATCGATCTTATTTTCGAATGCTAATGCATGTATGTATCATGTATGTATGTATGTTCAGAAGTTACTTCAAGTGCCAAAGGAGCAATTGCAGTGCGAAGAAGAGAGCTGAGTGGTCGGCGTCGGACCCCGGTACTCTTCGAGTAGTGTATGAGGGGGTGCACACCCATGGCTCACCGGCATCAGAATCTGCCTCCTCCGCCCACTCTGGGACTTCCTCTGCCAACCAATATGACTTGTTGACACAAGTTTTCGGAGATCGATCAACTTATAATGATCACCATGACAATTGATCAAGCTCCTGTTTCTCCAATTGCTTCCATCGCTTTCTATGGCACCTTTAATTTCCCCTTGGAGAAAGCCTAATTCCCAGTTAAGAACAATATTATCGAAGGTATATATTTTTGTTTCCTAACATTAATCGTGCTGGACACATGGATTTTCTTCACTCAGTTTTGTACATATTTTTCATTTCCCCAAAAAACGATCGATCCGCCTAGCTCGTTTCTCCAGTCATTTTATCATTCAAGTTTTAACATCATTAATCATGCATGTAGCGTCGTTCCATATCATAAAATTATGAGGGTGATCGACTACCTTCTTTTTTTTTTTCTTTTTTTCTTGTAGTTCATTCTCACTCCCCTCTGCAAATAAGTGAAATATTTACTTTGATTTCATATTTAATAAGAATGAATAAATTTAAAGCATGTTTGAAATTGTATCAAGAAGTTTTAAAAATCATGTTTTCTAAAAAGTTATTTTTAACTTTAAAAAATTCTATTTTCTAACGTAATTTCAAACATATTTTATGACATAAATTGATCCCATGTTAGTCAATATGGATGATCAAGATTAACCCAATACTCTTTTTTTTTTTTTTTACAAACTCATTTAATACATACTTAGACTGTCCATATTAAATAACAGGAAATGTCAAGCCAAACTCTTTTGAGTCCGTGAACATATGGTATGTATTTTTACATTAGATTTGTAAGAATATATATATATAATCCTTATTAATTGGTTCCAAATTCTTATGCATGTGCTAATTAAGTACTTTAGGCTAGTTTATCTCACAAATTTAATTTGATAAACTTTGTGGAGTAGTCATGACAGGCTAAAGCAAATTAGGAGGATGTTGTAGCCGAATTCCTCTTCGGATCGAAGAGCAAGTCGCATTAATTAGCATTCCAACTGCCATGTTTTGCCTTCCAAATATATAACAAGAAACTTCCTATATATAATTATATATGATGAACAAGCGGTGATAGTGAAGGTAATAAATGAACACGACTAATCATAACCCTAACTTTTCCCCCTTCCCCTAGCTATTTATCTCAGAAAAAAAAAA
>FXXK01000801.1:77750-132685 GCA_900184695.1 Betula pendula | reverse complement strand
ATAACAAAAGAAAAAAAAAACACTAATAAAAACATGCAAAAATGATTTTTATGTTTATGTTATATCTAGGGCTGACTCAATAAAATTTGAGGCCTAAGGCAATAATTTTAAGTAAGATATTTAAAAAATTAATTAAATAATATTTATTTAAATTTCTATATTATAATTTTTTCCCTTTTAAACTCATTATTCTCATTTTGCTAATTAATTTTTTGTTTGGTTTTATTGTTGTAGACTAGATCTCTCATACACGTATAAATGAACGGCAAAAATATATACAAAATTGTCACGTAGTGATAATACATAGGTTACGAAGTGTTAGAACTCCTACACAATAAGAGACAAAATGTACTCTACCATTTTCATTGGCTAATATTTAGGGCCTTCTTAATCTTCTTCTTGAGGCTTTTTCATTTATTTATTTTTTTCTCTTCCATTTGGGGCCTTGTTGGCAATGGCTTAAATGGTCTACCTATTAAACCAACCATAGTCACATCATAATAAATTTTCAAATCACAAACAAAAAAAGAGTATTTCCAAAATACATTAAAAAAATACAAGTTTTATTCTAAATTGAGTTGAGATTATTATTATTTTTTTTAATCCAACCTATTAACCTAAGATGTATTTTTCAATAGAATATATAATTCTTATGTGCATTCATATGCTTTCTGTTAATCCCTTATTCTTTTAAGGATAGTGAAGAGAAGGTCACAATATTCATTAGAGTAATTATATTATTCAGTTTGGGCCGAATGAATAGTCATTCAGTTCAGGCTATTTTTTATCTTTTTATAGACTTTACATTATTAAAAAAAAATATATATTATTTTTTATTCTTATACAACTTAGACTGAATAATTATTTATTCAGGCTAAACTGATTTGAATGAACTGCTCTATTCATTAAGATTGCCATTTTAAGAGGCAATGGTTCTATTCTAGGTTGTGAATCCCACAGGGCCATAACTCTATCCGGACAAAAATTTAGGTGAAGTACATTTGTGTCTTTTTCTTCTTTTCTTCCTTTTTGATCTAATAGATACAAAAAAAGAAAAAGAAAAAGAAAAAGAAAAAAAGGTGTAATTAAATGCATTCCACGTGTCCCTTTTAAGAGGTGGATTGGCTGATGGCGTGGGAACACGAGCGACCATTTACCCAAATTCAATTATTGACGTTCATGGGATTCAAACAGTAGGCAGGAGGGGGTCGTTTCTTTTGAAGTTAAAGCCCTCCGTACGATAATGACGTGATATGCAGGATTCAAAGCATTTTGGAGCTCGTGACTCACGGCCCCCAATCCCCCATCCCTTCTTCTACACGTGGCGCCTGCTCTTCCCAATCTACCAGCTCACCGCTTTTGGTGGGTGACCCTAATTAAAGCTTACAAATGGTAAAAATTATTTTTTATCTCATATTTTATTTATTTCCGTACCGTAAATAAGTGAATTTATCATTGAATTAATGAGTTCTATAAACTTAATATTAAATTTACAAAAGAAATAGTTGAAATATGATTTAAAGTCCGTTTGGAATTATGATTTCAAAAAGTACAATTTTAAAAAGTGCGATTTAAAAACGTGATTTTTTAAAAAGCAGTTAAGCATATAACAAAATCGCAATTTGACCTTTAAAATTACAGTTCAACCTTTAAAATTATGCGTTTTAAAAAAAAATTCCTTACTTGCGATTTAAAAACACAAATTTTCTACGTTTTCAAATCACAATTTTTGAAAAACTCAATTTCTTAACGATCCATTTTTTGCAATTTAGTTTAAAATTGTACTTATTATTTACAAAATCGCAATCTTAAATACACCCTTAGAGAATAAAGTGTAATATCTCTTTTAAAACTTTTCACCACTCATATATGGGTAGAGATTTTTATCAATTTTCACTTTTTGATTGCTTGCAGTGTTAGTAATAAATATAAGAGATTTTTCACCACTCATATATGGGTAGAAATTCTTATCAATTTTACTATTTCGGTTGTGTTCAATTCAAACAATAAATATAAGAGATTTTTCATCTATTTGAATAGGTTTCAAGCAATTTACTCACTTGTTAGATGAAAAGAACCTCATAAAAACTATATCATATTTATTGTCTAAATTGCTAACAATTCGAATAATAAAGTAGAAAATCTAAATCTTTCATATATATATATATTATATATACTGACAAACATATATTGGGCCTTGACCACAAAAATACCACCACTAAAACAAAACAAATCTCACTTACGATCTTAGACCATGTTAACTTTGGGCTACACATGGAATAAACTATACACTGGACTTGGCTTTATCGTGCATCTACTCGCACAATGAGCCCCCGCTGATTGAAAAGACAAACCAGGATTCTACGAGGCCCATCGCATTGGAGAGATCAGACAAAACAGCGTCTTGGGCCTTGGCACACTTAACCTAACCTCCCAGGCAACTATCCCCTCACAAAAATTATAAGCTCTACACATTACTCACATAATAAAAGACCTGCCCGACCCAATCACAAACCAAATGAATAGCTGTCGGTAAGTGATTGGTTGCCATCTTTTTTCGTTATTAACCAACCAAGTAGGAGTACGAGAAATGTTAGGGGACAAAAAAAATAAAAATAAAAATTTACAAAGACAATCTTACGCACGGATGACGGATGAGGCCGACCCTCAGAAGGCGGTGGAGTACGAAGAGGAGGAGGAGGAGGAGAAGAAAAGACTCCACCTGACTGGGTTACCGTGACAGACTGAGGCGCAGGAGTGAGACCTCCCTCTCTGTTCCTCCTCCCGAAACCCACTTCCCCTCCACCACCATTTTCACCAGGATTAGAAACCTTCTCCTCTTTTCCCTCAGCACCTCATAGCTAGAGGGGGGGCTTCTCACAAAAAAAGCCTTACCATATCTCCAAGGCCCTCTCACTAATCCCCCAATTCGGTGTCCCTCTGGTTCACAACAACAAACAGCTGGGGAAGTGGCCCGACTCCGTGGCTTTCTTTTTCTTTTTTTTGTTTAACTGACGTGGCATTACTCTTTCTCAACCCACAAACCACAAAAGGTTCTAGAGGGTTCCGAAGTACGACAAACAGAACGGCACATGTTGAGATCAACGGCCTAGATTCACTCGAAGCTTCAGGATTCTTTTCTTTTATCTCTATGGGACGGACCGTTTTGCTCTTTTATATCAAGCTTGGGTAACGGGTTCATCCTCACTCCTCAGACAGTGAAAGAGAGATAAACCTAATATCATCATAAATACCTACTACAACAACTGCTACGCAGCCTCGGCGTCTCTTATCCAAAAACCTCCCCTACTAAACCCTAACACTCGCCGTCGCTGTTTCCCGGCGGTAAGCATTTCAGATTCCCTTTAGACTCTATCAACCAACCCTTCTTGTTCTTGTTCTTGTTGGTGTTGCTTTTTTGTTGAGATACAAAGATGTTGTGTTTTTGCTTTTGGTATGTGCTTTGGTTTTTGTTTGGCTCCTTATGGATAACATTTTGGTTCAAAATCTCTTTCCCGTGTTCTTTTAGATTCAATTAGTGGGAAAAAAAGTGATCATGTCCAGGAATTATGCGGGCATGGTTCAGTTTCTGGTGGCGTTCATTTCTGTACGGTGTGTTAAATGAGATTCAATTGCCCGGAGTTATTGTGGGGATTGCGTGGTTTTTCCTGTAAATATCCTGCACTTCATTTTTTGAGATTATTGAACGTGATGGCTAGTTTCTTAATCTCTTCTTGTGTTTTATGACTCCTTGCTATTTGTGTTTGACGAAAATGCTCATTTTCGTCCTAAGGATTGAGAATTTCATGAATATGTATGACTGTTTTTAATGGTGAATTAAATGGAATCGTCCAACTTTGCCATCGATGAGTACTTGTATTGGAAATTTGGGTGCTTTTTGGTTGTTTTATATTATAGGAGAATCGTGTAGTCATTCTTTCTATTTTTCTCCCCTGTGAAATTTGTTAGAGCCACAGCGTACATTTGTTTTGATGTGGAAGACTCAATCTTTTATGTAAGCTCGAGCTAATGACTGCTGAAATCACTTTTTCGAACTATTTGATATTACAAAGTTGTAAAAAAATGAACTGAAGTATGATTTATGGGCAAATGGTTCATTGGTATGGATTGGGGAAAATATCCGAATCTCTGGAATGATTTGTCGCAGTTCTCCCTTTGCTCTCTTGATTAAGTATCTGTGTTTTATGTGTTTGAGATTACTAAATAGTGGTCACTGTTTCAGCTTTTCGAGGAGTCGATGGCATCAACTTTTACAGCCATGTCTTCAGTTGGCTCCTTGGCTGCTCCTAGCTGCCGTGTCATGGATAAGAAATTTGCTCCTTCTTCCGACAAGTTGTCATCTTCTGCTTCCATTTCTTCATGCTCATTTGTTAGGAGGCAGAATGTGATGTCACGAAGAAATCGCTCTCCCAAGATTTGTGCCATGGCAAAGGAATTGCATTTCAACAAGGACGGCTCGGCTATTAAGAAACTGCAAGTGAGTCTTTAGCTAAGACACTGCTGAGGAGAAGTTTCTACTTTGTTTGTTTGTGAGTTTTTTTCTAATCTATTTCTCGTTTTGTTTCAGACTGGTGTGAACAAGCTTGCGGATCTGGTTGGGGTTACTCTTGGTCCAAAGGGCAGGAATGTTGTTCTGGAAAGCAAGTATGGCTCCCCAAAAATAGTCAATGATGGTGTTACTGTGGCAAAAGAGGTATACCATCTATTCATTGTTTATAGTGCCAAGGTTGTCCATTGAACTTCAAAAAGCCTTCTTTTACTGTTGGAACATTTAGGTGTTAGATTTCAATTAAATGATGTTGCAATTAAATGATGTTGAGAATATATATATATATAACGTTTTGATATTCATCTTTTTCCTTTCTCCCTTGTAACTAATTATTTTTCTCCTAATCATTTGTATGCCTAATATCAACTAGTGTGAGATATTGATGGATTTTGGTTTGTACCCTCTAAGGTTGAGTTGGAGGACCCAGTTGAGAACATTGGTGCTAAGCTAGTGAGACAAGCAGCTGCCAAGACCAATGATTTGGCTGGTGATGGAACTACAACGTCTGTTGTTCTTGCACAAGGTCTTATTGCTGAGGGTGTTAAGGTTTGTGTTTTGACTCATGCCACTGCATTGTTGGAAATCTGTAAACTCTCTTTACTTTAACTCCTGAATGAATCAACAATGAACAGAATGCCATAATACGATTTTTTGCTTTACTTTTTGTTTCTCTCTCTTCATTTAGGACCATGTTGGTTGAAATACGGAGAAAACTGCAAAAGTTCTTTTATTTTTCATCTCCTCATGAATGATTTAAATTTTCAGGTGGTTGCAGCTGGTGCAAACCCTGTTTTAATTACTCGAGGTATTGAGAAGACCGCAAAAGCTCTAGTGTCTGAGCTTAAGAAAATGTCAAAAGAGGTAATGTTTGTCTAACTCTGTTTTCTGATTTCAAGTGTTTGTATCATCCCACCTTAGTTTTCTTCTTTCTTGGTCCATTCAGTTTTTTAATAATTTACAACGGCAATGGACTGCAGGTTGAAGACAGTGAGCTGGCTGATGTTGCAGCAGTTAGTGCTGGAAACAACTATGAAGTTGGAAATATGATAGCTGAAGCCATGAGTAAGGTGGGTCGTAAGGGTGTGGTGACTCTAGAAGAAGGGAAAAGTGCTGAGAATAGCCTCTATGTTGTTGAAGGAATGCAATTTGACCGTGGTTACATCTCACCTTACTTTGTCACCGATAGTGAGAAAATGGCAGTTGAATATGAAAATTGCCAGGTGTGCATTCTGTTAGAGTTAACCTGTTATTTCTTTAAACCTGCAAGTTATAACGGCAGTAATATATGTCAGCATTGCTAATTGATGCAATTGTGTTTTAATTGCAGTTGCTTCTTGTTGATAAGAAAATAACAAATGCAAGGGATCTTATCAACATTCTGGAGGAAGCTATTAGAGGTGGATACCCAGTTCTGATCATTGCAGAAGACATTGAACAAGAAGCTCTCGCAACTCTTGTTGTGAACAAGCTTAGAGGAGCTCTGAAGATTGCTGCGCTCAAAGCCCCTGGTTTTGGAGAGCGCAAGAGCCAATACCTTGATGACATTGCCATTCTCACTGGAGGTCGGTTGTTCACATCATGTTCTCTTTTGGCTTGACCTTTCTCTGGTCTCTTCTTTGCTGGTTGCTTTGTATTACTCTTCTGCACTATTGTTGTTGCACGTTGGTGAGGGATTTCTTCTTCTGGCTTGTAGGAACTGTAATCAGAGAGGAGGTGGGTCTTACCTTAGACAAAGTTGGTAAGGAGGTACTTGGTCATGCTTCTAAGGTGGTGCTCACCAAGGATACTACTACGATTGTTGGTGATGGAAGCACACAGGAAGCAGTAAACAAGAGAGTTGCACAGATTAGAAATTTAATAGAGGTATACATCTCTCATCCTCTCTCTCTCTCTCTCTCTGACCTTCTCGTGCATACACAATAGTGAGAGCATGGTTCATTTGGATCATTTTTAGGCTAATTAACATGGTATGCTCATGCAGGCTGCAGAGCAAGACTATGAGAAGGAAAAATTAAATGAAAGGATTGCGAAATTGTCAGGTGGTGTTGCTGTGATACAGGTAAATTACCAATTACTGGCTGTAAAGGTGATTTGTAATTGTAAATAATAATCTTGTGCCTAATCAATTTCTTTTTAACATAAGGTTGGTGCACAAACTGAGACGGAGCTCAAAGAAAAGAAACTGAGAGTCGAAGATGCTCTCAATGCAACAAAGGTAATTTATATCACGATTAAAATATACCAGTACAAATAGGTTCAATGTCATAGGTAAGTCCTTATTAGGTTTTCCGCTACAACCAAAGCTGCATCAAAGTTTACTATTTGAATGATTTTCAGGCTGCTGTTGAGGAAGGTATTGTAGTTGGTGGTGGATGCACCTTGCTGAGACTTGCAGCAAAGGTGGATGCCATCAAGGACAGCCTTGACAACGATGAAGAAAAGGTAAACTATTTACTGAAGTTTCAAGTCGCAATTTTGAAAGACTCATAAAGAAATGAAAGTTTTAAATTGGGTGGATCTTGTGGAATTTAAAACAATGCATCATTTTCTTTGAGCTGTCAAACAGAATGCTTTGGGCTCAAGCTATTTGGATTAATTGCAGGTTGGAGCAGATATTGTCAAAAGAGCTTTGAGTTACCCTTTGAAATTGATTGCCAAGAATGCTGGTGTTAATGGAAGTGTGGTTAGCGAGAAGGTATATCATCTTTCTTGTCATTGTGGTATGTGTTGAGTCGCATTTACTTTGTACTGTAATGTACTGACTTTAAAAGTCTTGTTTTTATTCAGGTGCTTTCCAGTGACAACCCTAAATATGGATATAATGCAGCAACTGGAAAATATGAAGATTTAATGGCTGCTGGAATAATTGATCCAACGAAGGTGAGTGACCATATTGAACTTTACAAGAAAAACTTAAGATGGTTTTGACCTGCTTTCGTATGTTTTTCTTTGGGAGGGCTTGCTTTAGTTGCAATTTGGAGTGAATTTATGATACAGTATTTGTTGTATGAGTCTAATTTATTACGAGTGCAACCATCTTATAATGCTGGTAATGGTGTTGATGTGTAACTAGCATTTTTGCTGTCTGATTTGGAAATGTGTTGGCGTGTCTCTCTGGCATATGGATTACTATCTAAGAAAGATGAAAACACTTTCTATGACTCAGAAAACTCTTGTAACATTTGAGTAGGGGTGATAATTTGTATTTTTCTGTTGAGTTTGGATTGTGTTGAGGCCGTCCATAAGACTAAATATATATCCACGCTAATTGGATTCATTTACTTAAACGGGTTAGAACTCTTGTAACATTTGAGTAGGGGTGATAATTCGTATTTTTCGGTCGAGTTTGGATTGTGTTGAGGCCCTCCATAAGACTATATATATCGACGCTAATTGGATTCATTTACTTAAACGGGTTAGAACTTTCAATTCTAACTTGTTAGTTTCATGTTGAATTTGCTGGTTGTGTCAAAAATTGCTAGCCTTAATCTAAACAGTTGATAAGACTCAGAAAAGTCTTATTAAATCTGTGGCGCTGGGTTATAAAATATTTGGTGGTTTAGTGACTCGTCAAATA
Source organism: Betula pendula (assembly GCA_900184695.1). NCBI lineage: Eukaryota > Viridiplantae > Streptophyta > Magnoliopsida > Fagales > Betulaceae > Betula > Betula pendula. The sequence continues at coordinate 124,538 of FXXK01000801.1, read as the reverse complement.
TTTTGAAGGCTGTTACCTTTAACTTGGAAGCTTGTGCAATTTGTTGTTTCAGGTGGTGAGGTGTTGCCTTGAGCATGCAGCCTCGGTGGCAAAAACATTCTTGATGTCAGATTGTGTAGTTGTCGAAATCAAGGAGCCTGAATCAGTGCCTGCTGGGAACCCAATGGACAATTCAGGTCTGTAGTTGCTGATTTGAAATTCTAATTATGCCATTGAAATTCATTCATGCCTTCTGATTCTTTCTTGGTTGCATCAGGATACGGCTACTAATAAGGTGTGGATTTGGCGACAAAGGTGGAACCTGTGTGGTAGCGGTAGCCAAAGAGAATGTTATGTTAGGTTGATAGAGGTGGACGTTTGTTTTTTTTTTTTTTTTTTGTAAAATTATTTATGTGGCAGTAAAACATAAGATTCTGGTGAGGCTAACTCGCCGGAGTGCGGCATATTTTCCAGGCTTAAAGAGTAAATGCCATTACTTGTTCAACGTTGGGTCGATATGCGAATGCTCTTGCTGATTTTCATTTTTTTGTTTTTTCCCCACTCAGCCACTTCACTTGTGTTCTCGCATGCTAGCACAAGCCCCCTAAAGATGTTGCATTCGAACACGCGTTGCGTGCATGTATAATTGTTGTGACCCTCCACGTGGTAGAGTGTATAAGATTGCATGTGGAAAGTATGCGATGGGGGTAAACACCAAGTCACGCGTGTAAGACTACGTACCAAAAAAAGAGAGAATGAAATGAACTTTGTAGACTGCTGAAAAAATTATTACAGTTCAAAAGAGACTGTATTGTATGCTCATTGTCATATTCTTTGTGATGAGCATATTTCTCGTGAGAAAGCTGTTCGGTTCCATTTCTTTGGGCAGGTGTTTGGGTAGCGTTAGCCCTACTTGCTGATTGGACAGAGTCTGAGTAAGTGGTGTATGACAGCGAGGCTGCTCATTGCATAATTGATAATCCCATACATTGCATACAGCCACAGCCAGATATATATATATATTTTTTTTTCCGAGTATAGGGAGAGGGGAGTGATATACATAACAGTATGTTGTCAACTAAAATTATGCAAAAGAAAAAGTAAGAAGAAACGTGCTTGTGTGAACGTGAAATGAGTGATGAAAAAGCTACTTGAAAGTCTCAACCCAAGGACTGGGGTGGTCTACGGGGTTGACAAAACCAAAGAATAATTAGAAATTGAGGTAGACCGGCAAGTTTATTAGTAGGCATAGGCGAGCGTGGGAGCTACCAAAGCAACCGTACCCTTAATTCTTGACCTTAACTAAGTGGGACCTTTTGACCTTTTCCTAGTTGAAATGAAGAGAATATATATATATTAATTTCATAGAGTTAATGGAGTATATGGCATTGCATAGTAAATATATCAGTTGAAATGAAGAGAATATAGATATATATTAATTTCATAGAGTTAATGGAGTATATGTCATTGCTTAGTGAATATATTGTTATATCATTTAAAAATTTTAAATAACGCAGGATTATGTACATTGTTAAATATATTAAAATTTAAAACCTAAAATAGAGAAAATCATGGCTATTCTCAAGGTAGTTTCGAACTTAGAATCATCTGAATAAGTATCTTTAATAATGATAATGATAATTCATTAGACCAACAGGTTTATCCTAATAATTATCACAAATCACTTATATTGCATAATTTTATATTTAAAAAATGAAAAATGCTTGTGCATCTTCTAGAGGTCCTTTTAGGGGTCATTCTAGAATTGTTTTTAATTTTTTAAATCAAATTGGAGCTCATCTTTCATTGAGAGGTGAGCCTCAATTTGATTTAAAAAATCAAAAATAATTCTAGAAGGTCCCCTAGAAGGACCTCTAGAAGGTGTTCTAACAAACCCCTTAAAAAATAGGTTTAATTCATTTAAGCTTCCTCTCTTTTCAATTTGAATATTTGTTTCCAAATTATATGGTAATTCGGTCCTCAATCCACATAGAGAGGGTTAAGAGGGCCTCATTGCCTTGAGCAAGTGAACCCATATTCAAGCCGTTAAGGTAGGTGAACTCTTAAATACTTCTATCATTTCTTGTTTTTTAAATAAATACGTAAAGAGTATTGTTATTTTTCACACTTATTTTATACTAATTTATGTGGTTTATATTATCTGCTTAAAAAAAAAAAATTAAAAACAAGTCACTTAAAACATGTTAACCGATGTGAAAAAAAAAAAAAAAAAAAGGTGATAAATGAGTGAAAAGTAATAATACTCCTACCCAAATAAATGGCTTGGGTGGATCAATTTCCGTGAAAAGCGCACTAGTAGCTTACCTAAGAAGCTGACTCCCACTTATTAGATTAATGGTAGATGTAAGAGAAATGTTGAAATAATTGTAAAAGGTTAATTTAGAATGAGGAGTGAGTGGAAATAAGAGGAGGTATTAAAGGCGTGAATACATACATGCATATTGAAATAAAAACATTATTAAAAGCACTTTACACAGAAACGTACCAAGAGAGAGAGAGAGAGAGGAAAGAAACCATGGCATACCATAATATCATTCCATGCATGTAATTTGCTAATCTCGCATTGTAGGCGGCGTGCGTTGTTGTTGTTGTCGTTGTTGTGTTCGATTGTATTATGCGGCTATCAAATACCCAAATTCCATTTCTCTCTCTCTCTCAACTCTCTCTTCACTCCTTTGAAAGCCTCTCCTTCTTCTGCACGCCGCCTCTCTTTCTCTTCCTCTCACCACTTTCACACTCTCCGCATTCCTTTCTGCTTTTGTTGGTATATCTTTTGCGCTCGCGCTCAGCCATGGCCTCGTCGTTTTCTCTCTAATGCCGCCTCTTCTGTCACCGGTACGCCTTTTAAGACACGGGTTTGTCTTTGTTTCTCTGTCTCAACTTTTTGGCTCTTGCTTTCTTCCGCATTGCTCCTTCATCGCTTTTGCTGAATTGGACCATTGGGTTTTCATTTTTCTCTCACATCTTTTTAAGCTTCTAATTATTTCTGATTCTTGGATTCTGGGTTTTAACGATCAGCCAATACTGGGTTTTGGCACATGTGATGAACTTGTTGAATTTTGATTCTGATTTTATGGGAAGTACTCGCAGATTCGGATTTTTTTTTTTCTTTTTGGTATTGGACAAAAGTCGAGTAGATGGGTGTGTGAATCCGTCTGATGACGATGATACTGGCTCCAAAGTCTTTTGTGGGCTCTGTTCCTGAGCCGGGTTTTGGCATTGATTGGTTTTCTAGTATAGAAAGCTTTTCCTTTTCCTTTTTCTTTTATTATTATTTTTTTAAACAAAACCTGTTTTGTGTTGGGAGAATTTGATGACATGAATCAATCTAATCTTTTTCTAACTTGGAATTTTGAAGTTCAGTTGCTGTAGTGGGAGGGGCTAAGATAGTGATTTTTATCAGATGTTGGATTTCTTTAGTCCTTGTTAGGAAAACTAATTCTTGTTGTGAAAAGAACTCTGGAATGTTTTCTTATTGCACAATGTGGGAGATATTGTTTAGGGAAGAAGGAAGTTGATGATCGTTTAGTTAATTGATAGGTTAAGTCTTTTTAGAGTTTTAATCAGCTTAAAATATGAGTGATTTTTTTTTTTTTCCTTTCTCAATTGAATAATTTTCTGTGCATCTGCTTTGTAGGTAGAGCTTGCTCTGTTTGGCAGATTGGATTCTTATATCTTTTGTGATTCACAAAATGGAGGAAAGAGGAAGATACTTGGAATTTGATGAATTTGAGAGGTTACTAGGTGAGATACCGAATGTTACTTCTGGGAAACCACATTATGAGGAATTTGGACCAAAGATGGTGTCTTTGGAGGGAAGCTTGTCTCCTATTTGTGTGAATTCCTGTAAAGGGCCTATTAGTGAGAAACTTCAAAACTACGGGAGTTTGGATGAGGAAAAAATCTCAGTGGATAAAATTAAGCAATCATCCATTAAAATGTTTCAACCAGAGGAAATTAATCTGCCTGATGACCAGTCCTTGACATCTGCCTTTGCAGGATTGAACTTTACTGATGGTGTGGCGATGGGAGCTGGGAGTCCTTTGGCAAAGTCTAAATCCTTACAGAATCACACCAGTTCATTTGACCGTCAATATCTAAACGGCTTAAAGAAACCAAATTCTGTAGATTTACAGATGATTGCCTCTTCTTTCAAATCTGCAAAAGATGTACCTTGTTGTTTTGATGAGTTTAGTGGGACAAAAGTTGGCCAGGAAAGTTCAAATTTGTTAAAACTGAATGCTGAAGAAACTAAGAAGCGGCAAGGTGACTATTTTCAGCAACTTGAAAATTTCTCCACTACTGTGCCATTTGCTCATGCAGTGCAAGGCTTTCAGTTCCTCTCTAATGTGCCGGTCCATAGTGTGCAGTTTCCTGCAATGCCTGATCAACAACAATTCTTCTTAGATGCACAATCTCTGCTGCCTTATTTTCATCCAGAACAAATAAACCAGCCTCAGATCAGTTGGAGGAATGTGGAAGAGGAACAATATTATAGGATGCATCAGCACTATCAGTACCTGCAGCAGCTTCACAGTCAGCAAGCACATGGAAATCTCACAACTAGGCTGATGAGTGAGAGCCCGAGGCAGCCATATTTTGAGGTGCCACTCTCTCACCAGATTGAAAAATCTAAAGAACCATTTTGGAACAATTATACAAACTATAGGGGTTCAAACCATTCAAATTCTTCCATTTCTTTCACAGATTTTAATGCAATGCAACATTTGGATAAAGTGACTAAACCAAAGTTTCCTGAAACGTTTCCGGCAAGATCACATGGAGTGAACACACTCAATGCTGTGAAGTTTGGCTCTGTTGGTGGAAATGAATCACTAACCCATGTCAACCAAAATGGGAAATTTCTCTCAAATCATCACCTATGGCATAGCTTTTCTACTCCAAGGGCTGGATGCTTTCAGTTAGATAGTTTGAGATCATGGGGTTTGTCCCCTGAAAGTGAAACTACAGATCTTAAAAGTGCTGATCTGAAGCCACTGCCTCAGAAATATAACTCTGTTGATGAAGTCACTGGAAGAATATATCTCATGGCTAAAGACCAACATGGTTGCCGGTTCTTACAGAGAAAACTTGCTGAGGGCACCCCAAAAGATTTTGAAAAGATTTTTCTTGAGATCATCGATTACATGGTTGAGCTCATGACAGATTCTTTTGGGAATTACCTAGTACAAAAGCTGCTTGAAGTTTGTGATGAGGCTCAACAGATGCAAATCCTTCGAACAATCACAAGAAAATCTGGGGAACTTGTTAGGATTTCGTGCGATATGCATGGGTTGACTTCTCTCTCTCTCTCTCTTTGTGTGTGTGTGTGTGTCTCTATCTGTAACATTTGTGTTATGGTGCAATTAGTAGTTTCTGTTTTCGCTTGATATGTTTTAGTTGTCTGCTGACTTTTTCTTCCCAACCACAGGACTAGGGCTGTTCAGAAGGTTATTGAAACCCTTAAGACTCCAGAGCAGTTCTCCATGGTTGTTTCCGCACTGAAGCCTGATATTGTGACTTTAATAAAAAACACGAATGGCAACCATGTTGCACAGTGCTGCTTGCAGTGTCTAATGCCTGAATACAACAAGGTAAGGAGTTATTCTTGTGCATTAACAGATATACTTGTCTGAAAAAGATGTTTACTTTGTTTGTGCGAAATTGTAAACAAGCTTACCTGTTTGGTAAACCTGGCCATCTAGGGTTTGCATCTTCAAGTTGAAAGCGATCAAATAGTAGGATGGATCTTTCTCTAAGCAAGACTTTATGCACACATAATAGAGTTTAATATAGCATAGCTTGATCCAAGTTCTAGGTTTATAGGGCTATCTATCTATCTATCTATCTATATATATATATATATATATATATATATTTGTAGATTGAAGTTGTACCTCAAAAGCAGCCACCTTGATACCTTTTAGCTTAACTTTCATCAAGTGGAAGAGACCATGAAGTTGTTCTTCACAGCATGAGTCTGGCGGAATTTAAAGAAAGTAACAAACTTAATTTTTCCTGAACAAAATAGGACTGTTTTGTTTGTTGGATTCAAATGCTGAGCAACCAACTATTGTCACGTTTGCTGGAATCCTACTGTTGGCTAGCCTTTGTGTTGGGGGTGTCTTGCTGCTTTGCACTGTGCAGGTTTGTTGTTGTCATGTTAGTTTATGAGGACATAAATAATTTTTGTTTTTCATTTTTCTGTAAGTAATTTTTTGTCCCCAAGGGAATGAGAGATTCGAAATAGTAATCTCTGCTTCATAAGGTGTTGTCCCTAGTTGATTGAACTACCCGTTAGGGACATACATAATTCAAGTTATGTTTGGTAAGTGTTTTGAAAAGTATTTTGGGGGTTTTTGTGTTAAAAAAGAAAAAGAAAAGTGTTTTCTATTTTTGAATTCAAGAAAGTGTTTTTGGTTATTGGGATTGAAAACTTATTTGGTAAATTATTCGAAAAGTGTTTTTGGAAACTGAAAAAGCAAAAAAATATTTGGATGTAATAGTGAAAAACATTGTTGACATCGTTTTGGGTGCAAACAATTCTTTAGGGTCACACCCGCCAGAGAAACCGGAGTCTTACCCGATTCGTATGGTGGCTTTGCATTAGTTTGTGGTTTGCCTGACAGTAGGTACACAAAGTGGCCCTGCCTTTATTAAAAAAAAAAAAATTGTTGACATATGGGTCCAATATGATACAACATCCCTCCTATAAAAATTGAAATAATTGGTAAAAAATGAAGAAAAGAATATTGAAAAAATAGCCCTAGCCACCACGGCAGCTGGGTGAGAGCCTAGTCATCGTGGTTGGGTCATGCCTAGCTAACCCCGTGGTTAGGCATGGCCTAGCCATAGTGGCTAGGTAACCCAGTCATCGTAGCTGAGCACGGTCCTGCAATAGTGGCTCGGTAACCCAGTCACTGTGGCTGGGCGTGGGTTGGTGAGAGTCCAACCATTGCGGTTGGGTCATGCCCAACTAAGGTGACTGGATAATCCAGCCACTGCAGCTGGCCCAACCACCGCAGCTGGGCGTAGTTGGGTGAGTGCCTGTTGGCACAATACATGTATGAGGCTACATCAAACAACTTTTAAATATTACCCGTAAATGAAAAAAGAAAGAAAGAAAGAATGTTGTATGCCAAAAAGATTTTAAAAATATCATAGGGGAAAACAATCAAGAAAGATTGACATGTTCCAAGTTGAAGGCAGAAGTTTTTTTTTTTAAAAAAAAATGGTGTGGCTAAGGATGGAATAGAATAGGAAACTTTTTTCTGGCATGTGAATCAACAGAAGAGATGGCCCTTTGAGCTGATTTGAATGAGGATCAGATACATAAAATATGGTGCACTATGTTTGATATTTTTTCTCCTTTTGATTTCCTTGATATATATGACATTATCTGACGTTAGATTTAAACTTCATGATGAATGAGTGCTGCTATATGTCTTGGTAAAAAGCTATGCTATCAAATGATTTCTTGCACATCTAGGTTTGATAATCCTCCACAGGAAAGGTTCTATCCAATCCTGAATTAAATGGCTATGCTGTCTTTATTTGAAGATTCTTTTTTGGGTTCTCTAATCCTAGAATCCTTGTGAGGTTACTGATGAAAGTCATGATGGCTAACCTGCTTCTTTTAGACAATCCTCACCTCAATTGTCTCTGAAATATCTCTTTGGCTTCCAACATAGTTTATATTGGGCATCTCAATTGCTGCCAAGCAATCGTCTGTACTTGGAAAAGTTGACAAACCAAAAGCATAAAGTATTTGATATAAAATTTTCCCGTGTACTTGATGCTGCACATACACTGTTAGATAAGACTTCTCCCACATTTCTCAGAGGGGAAAACACTTCTCAGGGAAGAGTCTCTAAAAACTCAGTGCTTGAATGCTTTACCAAGTGTTTATGATTTCAGGTTGTGTTTTTAAAAACCAAAAAAGTGTTCTAAAAAACATACTCTTAATTTCTTTGGAACTGTATTCAGATGGAGAATATCTGGTCAGGAAATATACCCCCATCTCTGGCTGGTCTTGGAACTCATTTAGCATGTCTCCTTCTGTAACTCATCTCTGGAGCATACTATAGCCTTGATTTATTATTTGTTGTGTCACTTTATATCATGAAAGATGGCTGAAATATCTAGCACATCTCAGTGGCTTCTTTAGTGTTTTATGCTTTATTGTCCAGTAGCAATGATTTTCTTCTTAGCCTATGGGTAATTGCTTTTATTTCAATAAACTGTGCCTTAAATAGGTGATGTTTGAGTCAAGATTGCTGGTTGACCAAAATTATGCTTCATGCTCATATTTTGTATCTTGTCAAGGAGAATTCTCGGGCATACACTAATTGTTATTTTGGTAGTTATGTTGTTAAAATTATCACAAGTATGGGACTTTTGGAAAGTTTTCTTTGGTAATTATGTAGCATCTAGTGTATTGCTTTGTGCCTTCCAAGGAAATTGTAAGGATTGTAGGTCAATGAGTTCTGGCTTAACTGGCACTTCCCCCTCTCATAAGAAAGAGGTGAAGGGTAAGGTTATAGATTCAAGAAATTAGGGGTATGTGTAACTTACCAATAAAAAAAAATTTCTAATGATTTCAATACTTGCAATTTCTAATCCACCTCTTAACTAAAACTATCATCTTCCATCATTTGATCAGCTCCTATTTATGGATGCATCTTAGGGTATTTTTGCTGTTATAAATCTTATAGTATATTCAATTTAGCAATCAAAGGTAATTTTTGGCATTAAATGAAACACTAGTAACATTTTTTTATGCAGTTCCTTGTTGAAGCTGCAACTACTAATTGTGTTGAACTTGCAACTGACCGCCATGGCTGTTGTGTGCTTCAAAAATGCCTCAGCCATTGTGATGGCGAGCAAAGATGCCGTTTAATATGTGAGATTACAGCAAATTCTCTAATCCTCTCCCAAGATCCATTCGGGTACTCCATTTTTCCACTGACTTTTTTTTTTTTAACCATATTATCTTCTGTCTTTCACATTTGACAAGAACTGCATAATGGTTGCTCATGATTTATAAAGTAAAGATATGGCCTTGTACAGAGTAGGATGGCTAGGACAAGATTGTGTATTTATAATCTCTCTCTCTCTCTCTCTCACTCACACACACTTGATTATAAATACATACACATATACATGTGTGTGTCTGATATATTTGTATGTAAATAAATTTGGTAACAAGCAAATTGTCCTTGACTTGATTTTTAGAAACTATGGTACTCTTGAATTTTACCGGTCAGAGGAATTGGCACTCACATATGCATGCTTGAGAACAAGTGCTTGGGGTCTGAGGGCTCAGTTGCAAGTGGGTCACTAGCTCCATTTCCTGTTTAAGAAACAATACTGAACATCTATTGTGCTGCATCACTATTTTGATTTTTAAATTTCAGTGGGACTGTTACAACACTGCATCATTAGGTGTTTTAGTGAGAATTTAATCCTCTATATGTGTGCATGTCTGAATTTTCATTGTTGAGCTTTGTAATCTAAAATTTTAGTTCTGCAGGAATTATGTTGTACAATTTGTGTTTGAGCTACGGCTTCCATGGGCAACAATAGATATTCTTGACCGATTGGAGGGTAACTATGCAGACTTGTCCATGCAGAAATTTAGCAGTCATGTGGTTGAGAAATGTCTCAAGTATGCAGGTGATGAACACCGCACTCGTCTAATCCAAGAGGTTATTGAGAATCCTCGGCTAGACCAAATTATGCAAGACCCTTATGGAAATTATGTTATCCAAGTAGCATTAAATCAGTCGAAGGTTAGCAAATACATTGTTTTAAACCATCTTTTGTTTTAAAGAAAAACTCCTGTCTGAGCATATTATGCTCTAAATACTTACACACATCTTCTCTTTTAGTGTTGTCCCATATTCTATCTGGAATTTCATTTATGGACTTAAATTTGGTTTCCATTTTTGTTAGTATCTATCTTGCGAACCCATGTTTAGCAAGGTTTAAAGCACAATTATGAGTTTATGATGTGGTCGCAGGAGATTGAAAGCAGGAATTAAAGCTTTGAAAATTGGGGGATTTTGATTGTCTGGTTTTGTTAAACTACAAATGTATAATAAACCTCAACATATAACGTCATTGTTGTGGTTGCTATGGTTTTGAGAAGCACTCTTTTCTACTATTAGAAACTTTTTCTTCAACAAAGGTTTGTTAGGTGATTCAAAAATAAAAGGATCATTTTTTCCAGCATTATATGTCCATATGATCTTCTAGAAATTCCTGCTAGGAACTATAACCTGATATTAGAGGAACTTCCAGATTAATGTTAAGAAAAATGAGACCATAATTGTCATGATATGACTAGATTCTTCTTAGTTTTGGCTAGTTTATAATTTTTTTTATAACTTGTTGCGCAGGGAGCTCTGCATACTGCATTGTTGGCCATTATAAAACGCCATGATCCTGTGCTTCAGACAAGCCCATATGGGAAGAAAGTTCTCTCTAGCAGCGGTTTGAAGAAATAAGTTTTGGGTATGATCACAAATTTTATTTGCCCTAGACATAGCGTTTGAGCTTTCTTGGTCTTATTTGTTTCCTTTCTTTTTTTCTAATATTTTTCTTGTAGTCTAATGCTTTTTTTTTTTTAACATGTAGGTTTAATTGTTCAAGAAGATCCTGTATATTCTGTAATAAGCAAGTGAAGTAAAGCTTTGAGCTGGGCTTTATGGTTTTGAATTTCAGAATTTGAAGGGCAGAATCGGAAAGAAACAAGTCATCGATGCCTTTAATAGCTCATCTAAACAGATGAAAGATGATTTTCTTTTTTCATTTTTGTTTTTCATGTCCTTTGGATTTAGTGCAAATCTTGGACAGTATGGTATCACATTTGTAGGTACGCAACTTTTCTTTTGCATTGCACAGAAATAAAAGAAAGTGAATCTGTAGAGTTCTTTTAGTTTATGTGGGAATTGTACTATGGATGGATTTTTACTATAGCTCAAGCCTTAGTGGGTAGTTCCCGACAGTTTTCCTTCATACTTGATTGAAGAAAGCCTTATTGCAATGTCTAAGGTTTTTTTTTTACAAAGTTTTCTTTTAAATTGGCTTGGAAAGAGAATTGCCTTCCCATTGAATTTATATGAACGAATATTCATAGAAATTTATATAAACGAATTTCCTTCTCATTGAATTTCATTCAGATTGGAGAGAGAATTTATATAAACAAATATCCATAAAAAGAGAAAAATATCAAATTGAATTTCCTTCAGTCACCCAAAACTAATGATATGAACAAATTCACATATGAGAAACTGATGTTTTGAAACATGGCTAGGCCAACCCCTGCATTGGCTTTGTCGTGAACCCACATGCCATAGAGAGCTTGGCTTCCTTTTATTTGAACTAATCCAAGGCTCTATTTCTTGTCAAATATGCCAAATAAAGACTTAATGGCATTGATGGCATTCTCATTGATAAATGACTCATCAAACCTTTTCAAAAGTGGGTCGAATTCCTTGGACGTTCTTACATTGGCTAGGTCTGGATCTGTTCGGATTCTCTGTTCGATAGTAGCAAAAATTTCAGACAGCTTGCAGATTATACTGTTTAAGTAACATGGTATTTCTATATCAATAGTTCATTACCTTAAAGTCTTCAAATCCTGATTGCAAGGCATCTTCAAGAGCAGAGAGTCCAGCCTGAATCTGTTTTAAAAAGTATAGATTATAAGAATAGATATATAAATGACTAGCTCCTTGCAACTAAGTGTGAGTGACAGTAAACAAGAACATATCCTTCATCAAATGCCATAATTTATACAAGTAGTAGCATAATTAACCCTCACGAGATGTTCTTCCTAGTCAGGCACTTGAGCTAGAATAGAGACAGCTTACTGAGAAAAAGCTACGCAACTTTCGATGAGGCAAAAAAAGCAGAATAGGAATTTTACTTTTGCCTGTTTTTAGATGAGTTCAGGAAGTCAAGAGAACTAGTGCATTTAGTACTGCGATTTCGCAAATCAAAAGTACAATTTTAAACCAAATCGCATAAAATGTATAGTTTAAAAATGTGTTTTTAAAAATTGCGATTTGAAAATACAAATAAATATGCATTTTCAAATCATAGGTAATGGGGTACTTTTAAAAAGCATACGATTTTAAAGGTTAAACTATGATTTTACTAAACGCTTAACTGCATTTTTAAAAATCGTGTTTTAAAATCACACGTTTTGAAATCGCAAACTCAAACCTATAAATAAAAAAAAAACAGCAATTTGGTGTGCTAGCCTGCTAGGTCAAAGTTTGCAGAGTCTAATGATGTGAACAGCACTGAGAACAAATGAGCAGAAGGAAACGCCTAACTGATCAATGTTAATAATGTTATTCTATTCATGCAAACAAGAGCACTACCTGATTAAGCTTGGAATAACAACAAGCGACATTGTAACTTGCGACTGAAGCTTCAACAAGATCTGGTTTTGATCCCAACACAGACTCAAACCTTTCTAGTGCTTCCTCATATTTGGCATTCCTTTACGATTAACAAAGAAACATTAAAAACATGGAAAAAGAAAGAAATAGAGAAAAAGTGAATGTTAAAGAAAGGAGCAAAGGAAAATAGAGAATATTAGGCTGATGGATTTTCACTTTACCAGCAGAGGGAAAAATCAGTATATTCTTTATTAAAGATAGAAAGAACAGGAACAGAGTCAAAAAGCTAAAAATCTGTATATTCTAGAACACATAAGGGCTATTATAGGGCTCAAAGTCATGAAAGCAAAACAAGCTTAGAAAAGATCAAGCAGGATGAGCAAGTCTTACTTGTAAAGTTGCAGTCCTTCACGAAGGTCCTTTGCCCTGAGCTCCTTCTGTTCCTTTTTCTTCAGGTAATTTTGCATCTGAAATCAATTACAAAGCCAGATACTATGTTGTTTATGTTTGAGTGCAAAGGGAAAAATATTCTCACTAGTTGAGGAAGTAAAAGGGACCAAGTGTTCTAGCATGCAATTTCAGCTTGATATTAACTGCCATTTTGAAAAAGGACATACATACTTGGATTTCCCTCACTCTGTTACTGATTACGCCAGAGTTCCTCTCAGCTCTGATAATCTCCTTTTCTGTTAATTCGCCGCTGGCCTCTATCTTCCCTGACAAACATTTAATTCATAGCCTCAGATCAGGATGTAAAATTCATGAGGTCATTGAAACTATGCTCTATGGAGATGTGAACAAGCACCAAATTTTTAGCAAGAATTCTCATATTAACATGAGCCTGGCTCTTGTTGTTGTTATTATATAAGAATGGGAAACGAACTAACCATCTCTCTTCTGCATTTTCATGAGCAATGGGCCGACTCTTTGGCGAATGGTGTACATTGTCCTTCCATATTCAGCAGCAGGCCATATTTCTGTCCCGAACACTGCACTGCATTCATCTACAACTCCTTAGTAACATTTCAACCATGTCTTGTTGACAATCCAACAAAAATACAGTATTTACTTCTTAGATTCGAGAAAATTGAATAGATGCAGATAAACCCATAAAAAAATATGAATCTGCTGAGAATCCCAATTAGTATATGAATCAGAATCCTCCTTATATTGACCAAGCCGCCTCATTAACAATTTCAGTGAGCATGTCAATCAAGTATCCATTCTATATTCTATCATTGCTAATATGAACAAACGAAGTCACAACAATAGAAAGGAAATATAAAGAAGAAGACGAAAGAAAACCTGGTGGCAAGTACTCTATCCCCAACAGTGAACATCCCAGCCTGGTCAGCCGACCCACCCGGCGCAATCGCATCTATGTAAGTCCCACCATCTCGGCCCTTGGCGAATTTCAGCCCATATGGCTGCACCAGCTCCACCTCATACTCTTCATACTGTTCTACGTCTCCCTCTCCCCCTTCACTTCCACTCTCCGATTTCGATGTCTGAGACTCGGTTTCCGATGCTTTTACGATCAAAATCGATGGTTTGAGCAAATGGGTATGTGAGAAAACGGTTGACGTGCTCAGACACGAGTGGTTCTTGAATGAGGAATGGTTGGTTTGGCAAAACACAGGTGGGATTCGCCTGGTTTTGATAGTTCTTGGCAATGGTGGTGAAGAGTAGAGAGAAGGATGACTACTTGTAGCTAAAGACATGGTTGGCCTGTTTACTCGTTAGTTTGACTTGCCTTGGTTGAGTTTTCAGAGCTCAGAGCAGATGTTTGAACGAGGCCATTTGGAGAGAGAGAGAGAGAGACGATTTTGGTTTCGAAGAAGAGGTTTGGATTAAAGGTACTTTCACCAGTGGCTCTCGAAGGCCGTTGTGTTCAGTTCGATGGTGTCTTGCCACGTGTCTCTTAGGGTTGGTTTCGCATGACAAAAATATTGTACACTGTTTTTTCAGTTGTAGGCTTTTCAACTTTAGGACCTTGGAATGGCGTACACTCGAGAATTGTTTTAAAGAAAACGTTTCACGCATCTTCATCCTCTTAAATGTCAATGGACTTGCTCTTTTTTTTTTTAATTGTGGGACTCTTTTCTTTCAAGGCTTTTTAATATCTTCCATTTAAAACATTCCCAAACCACAAAGTGTATATACTAATTTTGAAAATTCTTTAACAATTAGTAAGCCAATGTTGAATGGTTGAAGACATGTTTCAAAATACACATCCATTCTGTTCAAAGAAATTACAACCATCATAGTATCTGCTACATTTGGATTTTTATTGCACTTCGAAAAGCCATTATTTACATAAAGTTGAAGCAAAGTAGTACACATGGATGGGAACAGCCCTCCCTGTGGCTGTAATCTTATTAATAACTTTAATTTCTCTCATGTTCCCCAATATGATTGAACACGTGTCTATCATAACAATGGACACACACACACACCCGGCATGTTGTTTAAGTTCAAAGAGGAGCAACCTTAATCTTCTGTGTTTTTATTGGAACAAGGTAATGAAAGACAGATGAAAGGTGTCTCCCAGTCACACTACCGACTGAAGAAATATACCAAGTATGGCAAAGATTAGAGGTTGCCTGAAACTTCATTGGCTGTTGAAGAATCAAATCTTGTTGCGTAAAAGAAAATAAACAATAGCTTGACATTCTTACAAAAGAAAAGTAACTATCTACTATATAGGATTTTTGTGAAGGAGTCTTGTAGAAAGCTGATGAGGCAGCAGCAAAGAGAATCAAAGTTGAACTTTCAGCCTGTTGTAGCTACTTTCCCACCCATATGATAAATAAGATGAAGTTCAGACCATTAAGCTGTTTTGTCCTTCTCTTGTCGCTGTTGGGAATGGCAGAGCAGAAGCTGATTGAGAAGGTTCATAGAATAACGCAAACACGTCATTGCATAAAATGGGCAATTTGTAGTTTCCCCTAGTATATAAACTATATAACGAGTTACTTAGAATGTGAGCTCACTTGCATTGAAAGGCCAGTTTCCTTTGCTGCACATTTCTTTATGTGCTGTGGCTTATAAATTTGATCTACAAATTAGTTGATATCTCTCTGAAGTCTCACCAATGGTCCAATGGATGTCTTCTGTATTCTTCAGTATGGTCTTCCCAAGACTTTTCTATCCTTTCACCTAGTCTCCAATATCTTTTAAAAAAAAAATCTACTGCTTGTCATTCGGTCAATTATGAATAATTTCAACGGCCTAGCAGACAAATTAAATATATATTCTGAATTCCAATTGCACCAAACATTTCACTCAAGTTCATAAGGACAACACACAGAAAGTATGTAAAATGAAATGGAAAGTGATATCAATCACATCGTTGCGCACAAATGGTAATTGGTACAAGTTTTCTTGCCTCTGCAAGGCTAACAGCTGAATGCTTCATCAATGTGGGACATACCAATACCAATACAGTAGTATGGCTTCAAAAGCTGACCCATAACACGTGCAAAATTCTAGAGTGATGCCCCCTCCCTGATGTTGTTCTTGCTCTGTTTCACTTAATAAAATAAAATGTCTAAATGAAATTTTGTCACCAATCACCACCATGACCTAACTTCCAACTTACCATAATTATCTTCATTTATTGAAAAAAAAAAGAAAAAAAGCTAATGATGCTCTTTCCCATGCTAGGAAATTATAGGAAGTCAAATATGCCTATGATGCCAAAAATTCCAGTTGGATCTGATTTTCTTTTGCATTACTCAATCATGCACTCATTTTAACCTCACAAGGGTTTTCATCTTAGATACATTCGCAAGTTCAGAACTTTATTACATATGGTATCCAAAATCAAGTATTCCTTTAAGCAAAAGGTAATTATCCCAAATAGTAAAATGTTTACAACATCAACTCGTAACATTCCTTTGAGGAAAGAGTTTCTCTACAGGTTGATATCAAGTTGTCTT
The DNA here is from genome assembly GCA_900184695.1 of Betula pendula. Lineage (NCBI taxonomy): Eukaryota > Viridiplantae > Streptophyta > Magnoliopsida > Fagales > Betulaceae > Betula > Betula pendula. The sequence continues at coordinate 108,184 of FXXK01000801.1, read as the reverse complement.
TGAAGGAATAGAATCCTTTTCTGTCTTTACTAATTTCCTTTCCTGCATGATTTGAATTTGCACGAGATACTGCTGGCTGCTATTCTTTCCAAACCGTCCATGACTTTCCCTGCATGGATTGTTTCTGGCTGTCATAGCCGTTACCCCATAATCTGCACTTTGATTGACAATATCTTCTGCAACATGAATCTCGACATACTGCTTTTTCAATTCTGTTGGACTTTGATTTGCGTCATCTGCAGGAACTAATTCATGAGCTGATTGAGTATGGTCATTAGTCAGCTTAACAACATCATCATATTTGATATTGGATTTTATGAAGGAAAATTAAACTTCCCAAGACTTTTTCTATCCTTTCATCTAGTCTCCAATATCTTAAAAAGAGGGAAAAAGAAAAAATCCAAACTAGAAATTTCACATGGATCCCAGACTTGCATTAAGCCGATGTGCTTTCCAGCCTCTTTCCTTCACCGATTTTCAAAAAAACTACCGCTACACTCTACACATGTTCCATGGAAATGAAAGAGACAAGCCAATGTGCACTCCACTCCAGTCTCTTTCCTTTACCACCGATTTTCAAAAAACTAGTACTACACAATGACTTGACTTCAATACACCATGATGATGAGTAGTGCAGCATGCATGTGAACCCCTTTTTATCGCAGCACTCATCTCAACTTCCATCCCCACCCAACAAAGGACAGAGACAAATACAATGGCCAAAATGGGGAGACTACTGCTTGGGACCCCTTCCCTCTGTTGTCCTGAAGATCAAAAACAATCCCTTCTCCAGTTTAAACTTCTCTCGTCAAAGCTACTAGTGGGTTCTTCATCAGAGAGCCAGTTGGTTGACTTAAAATCATGGAATTCCAGTTCAGATTGTTGCCACTGGGAGAGGGTCATTTGTAGTTCTCGCTTAGATTCAAGGAATATTATTGCTCTAGATCTTGACGCACTTTTCTTCATGCAATTTCTGGAGCCCATAGTGGTTGACACCGCTCTTCCGCGTTACAAGCTTGTTGCTGCTTGACATGTCTTCGAGGATTTGCCAATCTCAGCAAATTGATGTATCTTGACCTATCTCAACTTTTTCACTCGAGGCATCTTAACTATCTTGATATGAGTAGTAATTCATTCCAAGGTATTCCAAGTGGGGAAGTGGGCTCTCTTCAAAACTTTAGTAATTCTACACGGCGTTCAACTGTCCCTCCCTCTCTGACGTGGCGTGGACCACGTCTGGCCTTTTAGAAAAAAAAAAAAAAATTTCAAAACCAGCCTTTAAACACGAAACGCCGAATACATTTCTCCCCAAAATTTTTTCCCCCCAAATCTTTCCCTCCTCCCTCCATCTCCATTTCCATCTCCTCCCTTCCCCCCTCCGACCGCCACCCACCAGATATCCACAATCACCGTCGACCACCAGCTACGTCGATTTGCATCTCCATCTCCATCTCCACCTCCATCTCCGGCCACAATGTACCCCTCGATCTCCATCCACCGTACAGCTCCGACGACCCATCTCCATTTCTTCCCACCGTACAGACCCGACTGCCCGTCACCACAGCTGAACGACCACCGCTGACGAGCCGAGCCATCAAAAGAGGTAAGGTTTTCTATGTTTTTTTTTTTTTTTTTCTTTTGATTTCTTCGCCTCTGGTAGTGTCACACAGCTCTGGTTTTTTCAGTTGTTTTTGGATCTCGAATCTGAGTGCGATTGTTCTCAATCTGTCTAGGTCTGAATCTCAGATGCATTTGGGGGTTGATTTTATGTTGACGCCCTCTCCTCTCCGGAGGGCTTTTATGTCTCTCTCTGTCGTGCTTAGTGATTTATTTATATGTTTATTTGTTTTTACATTTTCTGATATTTTGCTTCCATAATGTGATTGATCTTTTGATCCATGTTTCTTCTCTGCGTCCTTTTCTTGATTCATCCATATAAGCTAGTTTTTGTAGAGGACATAGATTCAGAGATCCGATTGATGGAATTCCCAAACTTTTTATGCTTTTTCCAAATGGTGGGACTCGGGTAAAAATAATTCTAGGTGGATGGGAGACTCCTTTAAAATCCTTCTGGGCAACCATTGTAATGTCTTGTCTTCTTGAGATTTGAAGGTATTCAACATAATTTAGCTTACTTGGAAAAAATCAATTATTTTACTTGAATATGGATCTAAGGTGCACCTCGTATGAAAATGTTACTGTTGCATATTTTAGAAGATCAGATGAACTGGAATTGTGGAAGGGTTGTTTAGAGTGTTGCGACTTTATCCTGTATAAGATTTCCATGTAAGCTTAATTTGAGGATGGGTTTTTTATTCTGATTATTGTGTTGTATTGGGAGCATACTTCTTCTGTAATCAGTACATTTTTAGTGGATCTAGGGTGAGGAATTTTTAGATGCATCCATATTTAGTTCTTTTTACTCATCTCCTCAACGACAGTAGTATCTCCTTGTCGGCGGTGCTTTTGGTTGCCGGTGAGGGGAGGGAGAAGATGAAGATGGAGGGAAGAGATTTGAGGGATCAGAGATTTTGAAATTTTGGGAAAAAGAATATTGGGAGACGGGGGTTTAAACGCTGGTTTTGATTTTTTTTTTTTTTTAAGGCCTGACGTGGCAACACGCCACGTCAAAGGGGAGGGATGCTGGAGGGACTCCAGCGCGCCGTGTAGAATTACTCTACTAAAGTTGGATGAAAACTTTGTTGGTGGAAACATCCATAAGGAGATGGAGAACATAACAAAGTTGCAGAAATTGTTTCTTCGCTGCAACAATTTCTTTGGTGTGATTCCACCATCATTTCTGTACTTAAAGGAGTTGGAAGAATTGGACTTGAGGGGCAATTTATCGTCATTGGAGATTCCTGTTCATATCGGGGATCTATCCAACATGACCAGTTTGGCCTTGAGCAACAATAGGCTGACAGGTAGAATCCCATCATATATACAGAAATTGGCAAAGTTGGAAACACTTGGACTGGAAAACAACTTGCTCACTGGATAAATTCCGTCCTGGTTCTTCAATATTAGGAGCCTAAAGAATCTTTTTCTTGGAGAGAATAATCTGCCTTGCAATAATAAGGCAAAGATAGTGCCAAAGTGCATGCTTTCTCAATTGTCTATCAAGTCTGGCGGTCTTGCAGGAGAAATCCCAGACTGGATTTCTACACAAAAGACACTTGAATTTCTGGACTTGAGTGAGAACCAGCTCGAAGGAGTGTTCCCACAATGGCTTGCATAAATGGAAGTAGGAAGCATAATTCTGTCAGATAACAGTCTCACAGGTTCTCTCCTGCCTCATCTCTTCAACTCTCTAAGACTAGTAGCCCTTTCCATGTCCCGGAACAACTTTTTGGGAGAATTGCCAGACAACATTGGTAATGCCACTGAACTCTGGATTCTTATGTGGGCTGGAAATAATGTTTCAGGGAAGGTTCATGAATCTATCTCCAAGATATATCGCCTCCAACTACTGGACTTGTCGAGCAACAGATTTTCTGGCAACAGTTTACCACATCTGAGCTCCAATGTAATGTTTCGTTACCTCGATTTTTCTTCAAATGAATTGTCAGGTGAAATTCTGACAAAAATTTCCCAAGAAACCAGGTTTCTTGCCCAGAAACCTTGCCCAGAAACTTGACTAATCTGATCCAGCTTGAACACCTAGATATTCATGACAACAACCAAATCTCCACCCTTCGATGTAATGTTTCGTTACATCGATTTTTCCAATTTATGTAGCCTTTGAATTCTTGATCTCTCGAGCAACTACCTTGTTGAGAAATCCTTGCAAATTTTGAAAATCTTGTTGGCATGATTGAAATCCCCAAACTACATGACAGGACCACCGCCAATTCACAAAGCTCAAACAATCCGCACCGTACATTAGCCCACCAATCAACGCTCCAAATTCACTCTCCCTCTAACTCTTAAGGGACTAAAACTTTGGTGCTATTGGTAGGTTTGCAATTTGCATTGCCACGGATCACAATCCGCAGGACGCTCTTTCAAAGAGACCCAACCGTCGATTATCCAACTCTTTAACGGTGCATATTTGCTCTTTCAAAAATTTCAAAATTTCCTTCTCCGCCCCTCCCCAAAACTCCAACTATAAATACCTCAAAAACCCAAATCGTTTCTCGTGGCAAGAAGTCCGGTTTCTTGGGAAAATTTTGTTAGAATGTCACCTAACAATTCATTTGAAGAAAAATAGATGTAACCATAGCAGGGATTTGAATCTTATCAAATTTCATCAAATCTCTAATTTTAAAGCAATCTAATCTTGATCATCCTCAACAAATCCCTAATTTCAGGACAATCTAATCTTCATCATTCTCAACAAATCCTTAACTTTAGGGTAATCCAAATATACTCAATCACATATGACCATATATCTTCGGCAATACTTGCTCTCTCTCTCTCACACACACACAAATGTCCTTGATTGATATGCTTGTCTGCAATTGTAAGTGGTGAAAGAAATCTCTCTCCCTCTCTTCTCTCGCTTCAGAATATTCGAAAAGAGGTTCTAGCCCAATGATCTCAGCTATCCTGAACTATTCTTTTTGAAGCTACTCACCATAATCGTACCTCCTAATTAGGTGGAATAGAAACTTTGATATAACAAGCCAAAAAGACATACGGTGGTCGGAACTGTTAAATACCACTCCAAAATCGATTTCTCCATTTCAAGTATGTGGTTACTTGAATAAGTATAGTCTAATGTGCAAATCAAATTTACGGTAAGGTACAGGGTTTTGGGCATAAGTTCAAATATTTGGTGCACTTCAATCAACCAGTCTATGTGAAGACTCATCTTCACATAGACTGGTTGATTGAAGTGCACCAAAGATTTGAACTCATGCTTGAAGCCCTTTACCTTATCATAAACTTGATTTGCATATCAAACTATGCATGTTCGAGTAACCAGATACTTGTCATGGAGAAAGCGATTTTGGAATGGTATTTAACAGTTCCTACACCGTATGTCTTTTTGGCTTGTTATATCAAAGTTTCTGTTCCACCTAATCAAGAGGTACTGTTATGGTGAGTAGCTTCAAAAAGAATAGTTCAGGGTTTGTTGAGATCACCGGGCTCATCTTTTGGAATATTCTTAAGCAGAGAGATTTCTTTCATCACTTACAATTGCAAACAAGCAGATCAACCAAGGACACGTGTGTGTGAGAGAGAGAGCAAGTATTGCCAATGATATATGGTCATATGTGATAGAGTATATCTCGATTACCTTGAAGTTAGGGATATGATGAAGATTAGATTGCTTCAAAATTAAAGATTTGATAAGATTCCAATCCCTTCTTTGGTTACATCGATGTTTCTTCAAATCAAGTGTCATCTAACAAAATTTTCCCAAGAAACTAGACTTCTTAACCAGAAACCTGACTAATCTGATCCAGCTTGAACACCTAGATATTCATGACAACAACCAAATCTCCACCCTGCAAGTCCTAAGTTTGTAAAACAACTCACTCCAAGGTTCAGTTCCTGCCAGAATTTCCAATTTATGTAGCCTTTGAATTCTTGATCTCTCGAGCAACTACCTTGTTGAGAAATCCTTGCAAATCTTGTTGGCATGATTGAAATCCCCAAACTACATGACAGGACCACCGCCAATTCACAAAGCTCAAACAATCCGCACCGTACATTAGCCCACCAATCAACGCTCCAAATTCACTCTCCCTCTAACTCTTAAGGGACTAAAACTTTGGTGCTATTGGTAGGTTTGCAATTTGCATTGCCACGGATCACGATCCGCAGGACGCTCTTTCAAAGAGACCCAATCGTCGATTATCCAACTCATTGACGGTGCATATTTGCTCTTTCAAAAATTTCAAAATTTTCTTCTCCGCCCCTCCCCAAAACTCCAACTATAAATACCTCAAAAACCCAAATCGTTTCTCGTGGCAAGAAGTCCGGTTTCTTGGGAAAATTTTGTTAGAATGTCACCTAACAATTCATTTGAAGAAAAATAGATGTAACCATAGCAGGGATTTGAATCTTATCAAATTTCATCAAATCTCTAATTTTAAAGCAATCTAATCTTGATCATCCTCAACAAATCCCTAATTTCAGGACAATCTAATCTTCATCATTCTCAACAAATCCTTAACTTCAGGGTAATCCAAATATACTCAATCACATATGACCATATATCTTCGGCAATACTTGCTCTCTCTCTCTCACACACACACAAGTGTCCTTGATTGATATGCTTGTCTGCAATTGTAAGTGGTAAAAGAAATCTATCTCCCTCTCTTCTCTCGCTTCAGAATATTCCAAAAGAGGTTCTAGCCCAATGATCTCAGCTATCCTGAACTATTCTTTTTGAAGCTACTCACCATAATCGTACCTCCTAATTAGGTGGAATAGAAACTTTGATATAACAAGCCAAAAAGACATAAGGTGTCGGAACTGTTAAATACCACTCCAAAATCGATTTCTCCCATTCAAGTATGTTGTTACTTGAATAAGTATAGTCTAATGTGCAAATCAAATTTACGGTAAGGTACAGGGTTTTTGGGCATAAGTTCAAATATTTAGTGCACTTCAATCAACCAGTCTATGTGAAGACTCATCTTCACATAGACTGGTTGATTGAAGTGCACCAAAGATTTGAACTCATGGCCGAAACCTTGTACCTTACCGTAAACTTGATTTGCACATTGGACTATGCTTATTCGTGTAACCACATACTTGTCATGGAGAAATCGATTTTGGAGTGGTATTTAACAGTTCCTACACCGTATGGTCTTTTTTGCTTGTTATGTCAAAGTTTCTGTTCCACCTAATCAAGAGGTACTGTTATGGTGAGTAGCTTCAAAATGAATAGTTCTGGATAGCTGAGATCATCGGGTTGGAACCTCTTTCGGAGTATTCTTAAGCAGGAGAAGAGAGTTAGAGAGATTTCTTGCATTACTTACAATTGCAGATCAATCAAGGACACTTGTGTGTGAGAGAGAGAGAGCAAGTATTGCCAAAGATATATGGTCATATGAAATAGAGTATATTTAGATTATTCTGAAGTTATGGATTGTTGAGTATGATGGAGATTAGATTGCCCTAAAGTTATGGATTTGTTTAGGGTAATCCAAATATACTCTAACAATATGGGGCTACTAAATAGTTGTGCTGCTTCTCAATTCTCACACCAGGTGCTCATATAGAACGGTAGCAACCAACCAATTAACCAACTTCTAAAGTTTCAAGCTTGCGCATAAGCCCTTTATGGGCTAAATTTGTGCAATACGAAGTTATATATAGACACGGCCAAACATGTAAAGAACCGTTACTATTCTAAGTAGTTTACATGGTTTAATTGCAATTTTAAGTATATATTATTCATTCAAAAAAAAATTAACTATATGAATATAAATTTTTGAGCATCTTCTTCATGTAAGCCTGTTTTCAAAAGTGGATTCTACATAATATTTGTATCATTTGATATAGAGTTAGCTACTGTATCGAATGAATAAATTGTATTGTTTTTTTTTGGCCTTTACCCAATGTACACAAGATATAAGAATGATACACTTTACATGGCTTTAAACATCTTAAAATTGCAAGTATGGTCATCCCCACACCGCGGGCACACATATATATAGTGGCCTTTCTCTAGCTTTTATTATCATTCTTTACAAACTAATTTGGTAGTCTATGTGACACCACGTGAGTCACAAATAAATTTACTTTTTAAGTGACCGACATTATAATTATCATGTGAACATATGAATTGATATGGCAATCCATGTGACATTTACCATGTCAGCCACAGTAATAGTTGTAATGTTTAGTTACTTTGTTTAATATCTTATTCTCACTTTGGAAATATCAAAAAAGAAAATTTATAGTTCCGTGATTGTATTTTAGTGTTTGTTAAGATATGACGCCCTTTTGATTTTCACTCACTGCCTTGCCGGATTAATGAAAAGAAAGGTGGCTTTAATTGGTCTCTTTCTGTGTACCAGAAGGTATAAATCAGGAAGTAGCAAAAGATCGATTTACAAATAACAAAACCACATTTCATGCAAAAATATGTGGTTATCTTTTCTTTAGTGAAAAACTAGAAAAACTCTGCCTCTTATCACTTTGTTGTACAAATAACAAGTATTCAATTTTAAAGTAGAAAGATAAATAGAGAGGAGTATTCTTGCTGGGCCTCCTCGTATAACGTTTGGATTTTGTCCCATTTTGGTCCCGGAAAAGAGGATTCGTTAATGACTTCTACTTGATCCTTGTTATTGTTACTACATTATGCACATAACCAGAATAATGATTTTTAATCACATTTTTTAACACGGTCATTAAATTAGGTCTTTTGATGATTCTTCATGAGTATATTGTAGTCCACTAATCCTATATCTTAGGCATTCTTTAGTGCCCCACTATATTGTTCTCTTAAGACCCTATTTTCTTGTTTATATATCTGATTTATTTGGACACAACTATGTTAAATGCCTTTACTATTGCAATCAAGATTAGGAAGACCCCAAGTGCTGAGTATGCACGTGTGTAGGAAGGATTGAGTCTTATATTGGAAAGATGTTACAAGTGTAAGTAACTAATATAACATAGTTCACATTGTCAGTACTCCCTGACATTTTCTCCTTCCAGTCGAGCTTAATGATCTGATAGTGAATTGGAAGAGGTCGAAACAAAATCTCTGGCCACAGCCTGGAGCTCTACTCTTTGTTGGACTTGTCAATGAACCAACTTTCTGGTGCAATTCCAGCTTCATTAGGTACTCTGAAGGGCCTCAAGCTGCTTAACATCTCACATAACAACCTCTCTGGGAAGATACCATCAAGTTTTGGTGATTTAGAGAGTGTAGAGACTTTGGACTTGTCATACAACAAACTATCAGGCTTCATTCCTCGATCACTAGCAAAGCTGCAAGAACTTACTATTTTGGATGCAAGTAACAAGAAGCTAACAGGTAAGATTCCAGTTGATAACCAGATGGACACAATGAATGATCTGAACGATTATGCCAACAACAATGGCTTGTGCAGAATGCAAATTCAGGTGCTGTGTTCAGAAGAGAAGAGATGTCACTAGCAGACCCACCGGAGGATGAGAGCTAGGATGCATGATTCTTGTGGGAAGGAGTGGGTATTGGATACTCAGATTGCTTGTTTTTAGAAGTGGGAATCATATATTTTACTGGGTATTTTTTCCCCACCACCACCTTCAAATCTTCGCTGCAAACAAAGAAGGCAAAGAGTTCAAGTTTCAGGCCTCTTACAAGTTATGCAGCCCATGGTAAAAGAGCTAAGTACCAGGGTCATCAAGGCTTCAAGCAAACAACGGTAACAAGTAGTCATTCATAAGTATCAACAAGTAATCTCTGTTATGGAAATGTAGAATAAAGTGGGAGGACAACTGAGAAGAAATATAAGTTATTACAGTCAAATATAAAATCAACTTAAATTGTTCTCCTAGTTGCACCTTTTTTTTTTTTACTTTTTTTCCTTTTTGGTTCTTTCTTTTTCATCCAAAAGATATAAGTTCCCACGGTAATGTTACAATCTTTACAAGAAGTTTTTGTCTTCATAAGAGCTTAAAAAAGCAGAAGAATGAAAAACTAGCTCCTCATAGCTTTGTATAGGGCTGCATACTGTCGTTTCATCTCCAAAATTACATTTTAGAAGAATGGGCTTGAGCTGTAATAGCAGGACCTTTAAATTGTGCTGTAATATTCCACACCAAGTTGTTCACGATTGCCTGGTATTTAATTCTGCAATTGTTTACTACATTTTCCACAAGAGAGGTGCACTGAAAAGGAACTGATTACATGGCGATGATGTTTTTGGTACGTCCCTTTTGTTTTGTGCAATGGTAGCAAAGCCATTAAACAGAAAATTCCCACCGTATAATTCTCATGAAAAATAATTTTAATGCCTGAAATTCGAACAGGAAAATAGCTGATGCCAGAGTATTTGTTATTCCAAAGAAATTCTCACGTCAACTTCTTTGTGGTGCAGTGGATGTGAGGTGTTTGCATGTCACCAAAGATTATAGCAGCTTTAAGAAGGCCTTAGTGTTAGAAACATGAATGTGATGAAACAGTATTCACACTACCAACTGGAGAAATATACCAAGTATGGCAAAGATTAGAGGTTGCCTGAAACTTCATTGGCTGTTGAAGAATCAAATCTTGTTGCGTAAAAGAAAATAAACAATAGCTTGACATTCTTACAAAAGAAAAGTAACTATCTACTGTATAGGATTTTTGTGAAGTAGTCTTGTAGAAAGCTGATGAGGTAGCAGCAAAGAGAATCAAAGTCGAACCTTCAGCCTGATGTAGCTCCTTTCCCACCCATATGATAAATAAGATGAAATTCAGACCACTAAGCTGTTTTGTCTTTCTCTTTTCGCTGTTGGGAATGGCAGAGCAGAAGCTGATTGAGCAGGTTCATAGAATAACACAAACACATCCTCTGTTGTCATCGCATTCATTGTCGGTATACTCTATTTCACTGTCAGAAAAATGGAAAGGAAAAGATAAGCAGATCACGAAACAACCACTTAATCAGCATAATATGAACATCGACCTCTCAACTTGCAACAGTTGAGTGCAATGTGCACTCGAATGTCCTTTTTTTCTAATTGCATTAGTATAAAATATATGCACATACATAAATACTTCACTCACACAGACACATACATTAGTAAGCAAATGTTGAGTGGTTGAAGACATGTTTCAAAATCCACATCCATCCTGTTCAAAGAAATTACAACCATCAGAGTATTGGCCTTATGTACTCTTCCTTTGATTGAGAACTCTTATCTGTTTGAAGCATGAAGCTTTCATCATATTAATTTTGAAAGAGTTTGAGAGGTAAAAGTACAAATAAAAACAGTCGAACTAAAAAAGTTCTGTAATGTGGGAGAAGATTATCTTTGAAATATGAGAAGTCAACGAAATTGATTAGGCATGAAAAAGTAAATAAGGCATGTAAAATTCGAGAGGTACCATATCCAAATTATGGGGCTCAGTAATAATAAAAACCTCACCATAAGGGAGGGACTGAAACAGGCAGGGGCACATTTTCAATCGTCAAGGGACTTCAGTTTAAGCATGGAAATTCAGTTCATTTGGAACCAATGCGAAGACACAAAAAAATTCAAAGCTAAACAAAAAAACTCGTCTATTTCAATCTCACCAACATTAGTTGATGCTGTAATACTCCAAAATCCTTTATTATTCATGACATCATCATATTTGTTTTGGATTTTATCAAGGAAAATTAAACTTTTCCCCACCTGTAGGAAAATTAAACTTACCAAGACTTATTCTATCCTTTCACCTAGTCTTCAATATCTTAAAAAGAAAAAAGAAAAAATTTCCAAACTAGAAATTTCACATGGATCCCAGACTTGCATTAAGATTCCCTTCACCCTAAACCTTTTCAATCCCCATATTCTTGCCGGAAGAGACCACACCAATAGGTTCAAATTAACATAGAAGAGCATCATGCAAGGAGTTCTGCGCATCCATAAATAACAATCAATTCCACTGCCATATATTTATTAAAAATAAATAATAAAAATCTACTGCATGCCATTTGGTCAATTATGAATAATTTCAAAGGCCTAGCGGAAAAAGAAAATATATATTCGGAATTTCAATTGCACCAAACATTTCACTCAAGTTCATAAGGAGAACACAGAGAAAGCCTGTAAAATGAAATGGAAAGTGATATGAATCACATGGTTGCGCACAAATGGTGCTTTGTACAAGTTTTCTTGCCTCTGCAATGCTAGCAGCTGAATGCTTCATCAACGAGGGACATACCAATACCAATACAATGACCCAACTTCCATTTTACCATAATTATCTTCATTTGTTGAAAAAAAAAAAAAATTGCCTTTAGCTAATGATGCTCTTTCCCAGGTTAGGAAATCATTGGAAGTCAAATATGTCTATGATGCCAAAAATTCCAATTGGATCTGGTTTTCTTTTCATTACTCAATCATGCACTCATTTTTCCCTCACAAGGGTTTTCATCTTAGCTACATTCTCAAGATCAAAACTTTATTACATATGGCATCCAAAATCAAGTATTCTCTGATGCCATTCAACCTTCCTGCAAAAAGACCAGAACATAGAAGTATGACACTAAGCTGTCATTCACATACCATTTCTTCTCTAGATCAACATCAAGAATTACGTCTCCCTCAGCTCCTTTACACTAACTTTTTATATGTTAGCCAATATATTTTTTAATTAATGAAAGGAATATTATTATTCAAATCAAATACCAGAAAATAAATAAGAAATTTGAATTTCGCTCAATATGAGTAATCCGCTTTTCCCACCACTTCTAAATGTAGCAGCAGATCAAGAATAACAATGATAAAGGGATTATCAATCTCTTTAGTATTCAATTAGAGACCACCAAATAGTTCATAGCTAATAATTTCCAGTTGCACAAAAGAATAAAAACGGATTGCATAGGTAGATTAGAGAGAGAGAAAGAGAGAATGCCTACCTGGATTCAAATTCCCTGAGTTCAACAAGTTCTTTCCCTAAAAAATCCATCCATTGTACTTTCTTCTTCTGATTCTCTTCCACAGCACCTGATCCCAAATTCGGCTTTCTGAGACTGCTTTTCATGCAGTTCTCAGCTGGTGGTTGTTTCCCATCTAAACTCTCTTCCTTGACCTCAATGGTCTCACCAGGTAATTGATCAGAGGCTTCAGGAACTGAGACAAGTTTTGAAGGCACATGTGGGGTATTTTCCAATTTCAATGGTCCAGGAGTGTAAATGTGAGGAGAGGGTTTGCAAAAGCAAATGAAGGACGGACAATGAATCTTGCAGAACAAAAACCTCATGAAATAATTGCCTGATTAACAACTGACGTTACTACAATTAGCCCATTTGTTTACAACTCCACGTAAAAAGCATGAATCTGAATTAAATCATCAACACATTCATTATCATTCTTTTAAGTATAATGAAAGAAAACCCAACAATCCAACATGGGAATTTCACAAGAAAATCGTATTAAATGGTAAAATTGTTGTCAAAGTTGGCTCCCAGCAAAGGACGATGAGATTCACTGTGAATATTTATATTAAAATAACGAAGGACCCATATAGCAAAATCTTACAAAAATAGAAGCAAAATAATGAGCAAATAATGATTCAGGGAAAAAAAAAATAAAGGCTTATATGCACTAGTGGTTCTGAGTTTTAGAATTCGAAGGCAGCCTTTTGCAGTGAAAGAAGTGAAACCCAGAAAAGAATTTTGAGTTTTGGAGGTTTCTGATAATGAAAGACAACTCTAAGAGAAACAGGTGACAGAGAAACAAACCTAAAACTGTCCAGAAACCTCTGTTTGTGTGTTAGAAAAGACACCTTTTTTTGTAATCTACCAGACGCAAACAAATTACTCCTATTGTATAGATCCTAAAAAGACTATCATACCCTCTTTCAGGATTTCACCTCCATTGTTAATGTTGAACAAAGGAAGAAGAAACCTGATGTAATAGCTGAGATTAGAAAGAACACAAAGAGAAGAAAACCTTAGCTGGAAAGCCTAGAGAGAGACAAGACCAAATTGGAAACTTAAAAGACAAATAAACCCAACCGTCCAACATTCTAATATGTAACTGTTCGTCTCTCCAAAAGGAAGTTAAATAGTAACCGCCATAAATATTTTATATTTTATAGTGTACACATACAGCTTTTAAATTCCAAAGTCTCATCCCTGCCAACCAACATTACTAAATTACTTTTAGATTTGATCGAGTTTTCCTATACTATTATTCTATGTAGTTGTTTTTCATAGATTTAAATAAGGAAAATGTAAATAACAGCTAGAATGAGATCTTCAGTAGGATCATAAAAGATTGTGGTCAATGAACTGGCATAACAAAAAGAACACATGCAGAATTTCAGTACCTTCATGTTCATCTTTAAACCAAATGCAACATCAGCCAAAACCCATTGATTTTTTTAAAAAAAAATAAAATTGCGTGTTTAAGTTTCCTATGTTTTAAATGATTGCCATTAAATCTTCCAAGTTGCATCACATGTGTAAATATTCTAATGATCTTGCACGAGGATTTCAAGGAACTTGGGAAGATTTAAGGCAAAGCAAGCATTATTGGTTTCTTAGGGCCTGGGGATTGAGTATTGACCCTCTAATATTTATATGCTATATACTTGGTTCTTTTTCTTATTTATGACATTGTCTGCCTTTTCCACTCCACAATCGAAGGTCCATCTTAAACGACCCCACAAGCTTTTTCTTTTTCCTTTTTCCTTTTTCCTTTTTTTACTTTTGGGTGAAAGAAATTGACGGCTACATGATGCAACTTTTTGCTAAGCATTTCTTTTTTCTTTTTAATATGGATAAATATCATACGCATTTGAAGATTAAATAGGCTTTTTTCTCTTTCTTTGTTCTTTTTCATGTCGTTAATAACTAATACATGACTCAATCGATACACTTTTCAAGATACATTAACCACCATCAATTGATTATCCCACTTGAATATCACATGGGAGTAAGTAATGGTATTGTGTCAACGTATCAATCATTTATTTCCCTTTTATCTTCTTCATTTCTGTCCTCATCTGTGAGTTCCGAGTTAAGAAATTACTAATTCAAAACGGTAATGTTTAAACATCATTGTTATTTATTCACCGACATTTTATCTCCATGAGCTTGGGCCAAACAGCCCCTTGAGGGAGTTGACCGATTCAGGCCCAAATCAGTTCAATAGTGTTAATTTTTGTGACAGTAGAAGAACCAAACTAAACTGCAAAACACCTAATTATTCCCTTCATCTAAATTGGGTTCTAATCCCGATATTGTTGGCGGTTATCCTAAAAGAACCATGCCGAAAACGATAAGGAAGCACCACGCCAATGGCCGTAATTCATGAGTAAACCACATGTAACCCCAATTAGAAACAACATGTGGCAGGATCGTACAAGGGAGGAATAGCCTTTGGCATAAAGAGAAATGACCAAAATGGAATGCAAACCATCTACCTCATTCATTCAATTGAATTCACTCTTATGTTAAAAAATTCCTTCTCTTTTGAGAGTAACTCGAACAGAGTCACTATCTGACTTAAGCATCGAAAGTAGCCCTGTCAGAGCAGGCCTCTAAGTCATTCATTTTAGTGATTTCAGATCTTCCTCACCATGAAATTGGCCATGAAGATTTTATCATCATCAGCTATAATCGACGATCAAGATTTTTTATATACCACCATAATTGTTTAGAATTGATTCAACAACAAGCACAACTTCCCAAAAGAGGAGCCACAAAATCATGACACTTCAGATAATGGAAAATGCTTAGATACTTCAGTTTTTCTTACAATTTTCTTATACTCAAGTAATGGTTTACATGAGTGTCATATAACACAACATAAATGAAAAAAATCAAGCAACAAAATTTGACAAACAAGTTTAATTGTTTAATAACTGATGTAGTAAATATTATATGAACTGTCACGTAAGTTTGTAAAAAATTTGAATTAAAAATTGTAATACCATTAACAAGACTATAAAATAAATAAAGTTAATAAATATTCAATTAATATGGAAGGGTGCCACATGTTACCATGGGCGTGGGGATGGTGACCCCAGCCAGCTATCAGATATGCAACATCTGGAAACCAGCATCATTGGAGAGAAGGCAATTAAAGCTGGTGATTGAAAATCCTATCATCAACGGAATGGAGTATGGAGATGTCAGTTTTAGCCTTTTTAATGTGTTGGAGACAGGCGCATGCCCAGTTGTATTTGATTCTGGAAACACAAGGTCCCCTCACTTTTGCAAATTTGTCTTTCATTATGACTTCATGCATGCAATTTTCCCTTCTTTTTTCTTTTTCTTTTTTAAAAAATAAAAGCCCTTTTTTAGATTATTATAAGTTATAACAATCTATGACTCACAATCTCCTGTAAGCAAATTCCTGATTCAGATATTATCAGTTTTTGGTGAAAGCTTATCGCTGGGGAAATAGGTGACCCCATTGGTTAATTTGATTTTGCACAATATGTTTTTCTAAATTGAGTTAGAAAAAATTTATTCAATTCAGTATATTAAATTAACATATGTTCTTTACAATAGGTGATTTTTACATACATTTTTAATAATACGTGTGATCATTACATGATCTGTTAATCTTGTTAAAAATACATATAAGAATTACATGCTCTAAGAACAAATATTAGTGTAACCGATTGAATTGAAATAAAACTTTGTCGTTTCCTTTGGTGATGAAATTTGTCGCTAGGCTGGCTAGGTAATTGTCTCTCTGTGTTGTCCCTAATATCCATTGTTCATCCCCAATTCCCTATGAAACAAATACCCCTCTTCCCAATGGAAGGCATTGGCTTTATTCATAATGAGTTGCTGAAATCGAAAAAGCCTGATAGGATTACAGGAGATGTGAATCATACATATAACATGGTTCAGCCCAATCTACGTACACAAATAAAACACGGTTGTCGGTGCGAAGAGAACGTGTAGCATGGTGTTTCTATAGAGCACTTTCGACGTAAAAAGCTTTAGTGAGGACACCATTTTGTGGGTCCTTAACATGCTTTTTCACACCATTCAAAAATTATAAGAAAATTTTTAGAATTTACAATTTTCACTACAATCTCAAACTAATTTGACAGTTCATGTAGAACTTCCACATCAATCACAATTAAATATAATTGTTTAATTATTAATTTGATAAATGTCACGCAAACTCACAAACTGATGTGAATACTTATCGTATCAGTCACAATTAAATTTAATTGTTTAGTAATTGACATAATAAATAACATATAGACTAGCATGTCAATTTGTAAAAAACTTTATAGTAAAAATTATAGTATTCATACCTAACAGTTTTCTTTGTAAACTACCCACAAGTATCAATGCTTTGTATAAGGCATTCTTTAACCTGTTGAGAATTCAAAGATAACCCCCTCCCTCTCCTCTTTTTTTTTTTTTTTTTTTTCCTTGAAAACCGTCATCTTCCGAAACCTTAGTCCCCAGGACATTGCTGCCTCGAATGCTTGATCAATGGAAAAATGAGACTAATGCCATGCTGCAAAATTCTTCTTTTATAAAATATACATCTTGCTATATGTGTAGCCATGAATCAAGAACATGATTAAAATTTATCTATAAAAGTAACAATAAACACACATTTTTTGTTAATAAGATGTACAGGCAGGATTTGTGCTCAGCCAGCAGGGAAGACAAGGTATAAATCCAGTTTCCAGAACAGACAACATGATTATCATATTCAGTCAATGAAATTCTATTGCAGCCTTACGTGTCTCAGTCATAATTTTAGAGCCACCCGCAGAATGGATACCCTGGACTCTAATAAAAAATAAAAATAAAAAATAAAAAATCAAGAATCTATATTGTATTTGTGTTAAGAATGAATACTGAAGCTTTATTTTTTCCCCCCAATCCAGACAACATCAATACAAGGCAAAATCTTCCTAAAAATGATAATGAGTTATTGAAGAAAACAGCAAAGTCAATAACTACCAAAAGAAGGTGGACATTGGAGAGCGCTGATCCAGAAGAAGTCTCATCCACCAGACCTTTTGTTTTGACACTACTGCTGAATCTTAAGGACGGGGAAAGCAATTACGTCTCGTATACTGGCAGAGTTTGTCAGAAGCATCACTAGCCTGTCAATTCCAAGTCCCTGAAAACAAACTCTTTCAATTAAGGATTGCTCAGGGAGATGTAATTACAATAGCAATGAGTAAACAATAAAATCATTTGATGTTCTCATCCTCCATTTTCTTTTGCGATAATGAACAGATGTAGCACAGGCATGTACACACCCATCCACCCACACATTCTTACAAGCACATCTGTCTATATAAATAGTGAGAGAATTCAGGATTGCATAATTATCTACCATGTGAAATATTGCAACTCGAAGAGATGGTCTAAAAAAGGGCTCAACAAGATATAAATATATTAGTATAAAAAGATATTAGTAGCTTTTTTAGAAACCTAATTCAGGATTATTTCTTTCTTTTTTTTGGATTAACCTTACATCTTTAGGAATGTTCTTTGTTTCTTTTTCAATGGATGGACTTAATAGGTGCTAGCTTATAGGGTTTAATATGATATATCTTTTATTTTTCATATGTACTAGTTTGTTGAAAAAGAAAGTTATACATGAGTACAGAAAATTACATGTCTTTTAAACTTATGAAATGGCATTTCCTATACATGATATTCCCTAATAATTAACATGTTTTTCTGTCCACCATGGATATGAAGTATTACAGGCCCAAGTGTAAGCATCTTTTTCATTCTAAATTCATTTTTCAACAATCTGGAATTTTAAAAAAATAAATAAAAAAATAAAAATTGGCTCCAAGGGGAAGGGGTGTTTGAACTAGTGACCTCAGCTTTATAAGACATAATCCCAACCGATTGAGCTAACCCTTGCGGTGAGAAAAAAATTTCACTCAACAATTTTTTTTTAAAAAAATTACTTGTCAAAAAAAATTGTTGGGTGAAAGTTTTTTCTCAGCTAAATTGTTGAGCAGCTTGTGCCATACAAAATAATATCAAGTACCACAAACATAGAAAGAATTTGAAGTTTTAATTACACTGATGCCCTTTCTAGATGCATGAAAAGTAAGAGCTCAATCCATCATTGCCCCAACAACTCTAGTAAGATTAACGTAGAGAAAAAGGACGACCATACCATTCCTGAAGCTGGAGGCATTCCATATTCCAAAGCTGTTAGGAAGTCATCATCAAGAGTCACTTCATACGAGTCATCCTCATTTTTATTTCCTCTCTCTTCTGCACCATGTGTTTCCAAAGGAGCTGCTGCTCTCTTCTCATTATGTTGCCTCACTTGCTCTTCCAAGCGTCCTCTCTGCCGAAAGACAAGATTAATCACAAACCATTTCTGCTTTCAAGCCAAAACCATACTACTTACAGTTTTTAACATGCAGCAAACACAACCATAAATGAGTATCAATGTACTTCAACTCACGTACAAGTCAGTACTAGACTATGTTTAGTATATAAACCTCAACAGAACCTCCTAAACTCCATTCCATATTATAATTTTGAGGATTAGTATCTAAGTCTGTCCAAGGAAAATCTGGTAAGTGGATGCTATCCAGCCCATTATACATCATGTTCTTCAAATCAGCCAAGCTTTTAAAAAAGGAAACTTGTATTAAGCATAATTCAATTTTATCACATCCACATTGGTCATATCACTTGGTTTTTTTCTATGTGGTGCTTTACTTGTCACAGAATGCTTATGCAAGTTATTAGTTTACAATGATGGCAATGGTAATACTACAATCAACAATGAACACTTTTTCTGCAGCACTCTAAAGTGTTTCTTTAATATTATTTCAAACATCTAGTCATCATACCATCCTTGATTCATTAAGAATGAAACTGCCATACAAAATAGATGCTCCTCAATTGTATATTTGTTACAAGAAGTCGACACCTAATAAATAGAAGCCAAATCAGGAATCCAAAAGTTTACCTGATCCATAGGATCAGTCAATTCAGAAAATGCGTTGGCCAGCTCACGACCACAGATGAAAAGCTCAAATCTCTCAGTTAACCCCGCATGCCTAATGTGGAAAGATTAAGAATAGATGAGAAAGAATTCCTCCCATAAAACAAATAAGTCATTCATCCAATCATCTCCCTACTATCACATGTTCATTGCATGGAAGGAAATTGCATAAAGCAGAAACTAGAAATAAATTTAAATTAACCAGCATTCCACAGTTGCTATCAGAAATAAGCACGCAACATTTTTAATAATGAAAATCATTCTTCTTAGGACAGGAAAAACGAGAATGTACAGCTCAAAGACAACATGGAGGAAAACAAATAGGCACATAAGACGACCTATATTCATTTACATATATATAAGTACAGGGAATCTGTCAGTTGTAAACCTGCAACCATATCTCTACTATCACTATAGAAAATCCTCTGGTAATTTTCAGTCATAAATTTTGTAACCAAAGATTTCGATGGCACCCTTCATCGAAAACTTTCCTTCTAATAAATAAATTAATTTTTTAAAGTTACTATATTATTTGGTAAATTTAATTTAAAAAAGTTATTATTCTTCATCACTATCTTCCCTGCTTCCTCTCTCAACTTTTACCACTATCATTTAGCTTTCTCTATCCCATAACTCCTCTCCCCTCATATAAATAAATAAGTTCATTCTTAATAACTCATGATAAATGATAATTCCTATTTTCAATAAGTAGTTACTTCTATTTTTATTTAGGCACATATGCAACATGGCCTAGTGTTATTTAATGATTCTGCAAATTAACTTTTTTTTTGCTGAGGATGGTGGTTTATTAAATACCTAAGCTATTGTGGCAGTTAATTGAGCAAATTACTTGTACAGCAACATTCCATGCTTATCATAGCAAGATTCACACTATATTTTATGTTATATACTCCAAAGAATGATGTCTACAACATTGAGTGCATAAGGCAAACCTACGAATTACTCAGTATATGATACATCAAAGGAAACTAACTGAGACAGGTTGGCCATGTGCAGCAAAGGTCTAAAACGAATGATTTCATGCAAAATAAAGGCTCTAGAATGCCAGAAATACACAAGATTTGGATACAAATCCAGCCAGAAAATATATTCAGGTTCAAAATCACAAGATAAACTCAGATTCCAAATTGAAGTCATATTTGATGATTTAATGCAACTGACATGGTAATACATATAAAACACACATAAACTACAAGATTACACCATATCCCACAAATTTCTCTTATATACTTCCTGTGTACCCCAGGGCGCCTTTTAATATATTTCGATTAGTTACTTATCAAAAAAATATATATATTATGGCACTGCAGAGTAAGTAGTATGTAACCAAACAAACAATCTCATCATACAAATTTAATTACCTTCGATGTGGTTTTGCCAGAGGAGATATCTGAATAGGATAGTCCAACACAAATGTGGGTTGCAGAAGCTTTGGTTCGACAACAATCTCAAAAACCTGGGCAAATGACAAGAGTAAATACTGAGAGGGGCTAAATGTAAGAGGAAGTCTGGATAACACAAATGAAAGAAAAGCAACTGCACATAAAAGGGAACTATTCTTTTTGAGCTGTATTGTTTTTCATACAAACAGCCACCAACTATAGAGAAAACAAAGCAATTTACACAAAAGAGAGACTGCAGATTTTGAAAGTGGATATCTAGGACAACAAAAATAGGAGGGGGGAAAAAAGGTCCAGAAACAGTACAGTTATTAAGGAAATACTGTCTATTGCATATGTGCACATAGAAACTAAAGTTTTGTTTCCTTGATATATAGATGCTGGCTGACCTCGTTAAGGAGGTGGCCAACAGATGGACATGCTTCAATAGAAGATTTATCTTTGTTATCAAGCTTGATTCCAAGGGCCGTCAGAGTGGCTTCTTTAGCAGCTTTAAGATCATTGCCCAACTCATTGAAATCAATTTCAGTGGCTTCTTTTACAAGATTGTGCATAGTTTCCCTCTTCCAAGGTCGCTCAAGACATATCTCCACACCCTGCATAGACCAGTCACTATCATATATGACTGAAGGGAGGCATCATTGCCCATTTGTTGCTTCCACAGCAATTCCAAGCATGTGAAGCAATCAGTAGCATACTCACATGTGAAAATTATGGAAGCAACCGAAATCGGGTACTATATAACATTTTGCTGACTAAAACTACTAGAATTGCCATATATGAGAAACTGACCACACTATTATATGATAGAGCAGTTGTTAAAGTTTGACAAAGTAACTCACACTTGGGGCAAGATGCATGCCTAAATTGTGACCATTTTCAACACTGAGATTGCCTTGAAAACAGTACCCTAGATCATTAAAGCTCAATAGGGGAAGAAAAAAAAAAGCAGCCAAGCTTAGAAGCAATATTGAAATGAGAAGAGGTTATTTAGTTAATTTTTTATTCACAGTGGCTACTTTTTGGTTTCATTTCACTAAAAAGCAGGTATTTGTTAGATGCTAAAGAACTGCAAGTGAGCAATCATTTACCTGGTAGTCAATGGTAAGCTTCCCATGAACTGCAAGAGCACATCTAGTAACAATTTCCTCTGTCATGTTCATCATGCTTTGGTAGTCTGAATACGCTTCATACATCTATGATCAAACTAATACCAATAATGATAAGCGCTTCATTTCATAGATTTGAAATGTTAACAACGTAACATATGCTATAAGAGGCAATCAATAATTAATTTCACTTTTAAGTACATTGCCATAAACTATGTACTAGGTCAAACAAAAGCAAAAATAGAGAAAAGTTTACCTCTATTGTGGTAAATTCAGGATTATGACGAGTTGAAATGCCTTCATTTCTGAATATTCGCCCGATCTCATATACTTTTTCAAACCCCCCAACCTGTCATCCACAAACAGATTTTATTCAAGATATAAATTTAAGTCTAAACCAATTCAGAACCTATATAGGAAGAAAACATACTATTCAATTATCTCATTGTTGGACCAGCAATTATGTATGTAAAAAGGTTTATATATCAGAAAATAATCCAATAGGACAAGCAGATAGTTAAGATACTTAAGCAGCACACCAAGACAAATGGTGAAATAATGTTGATCAGGTCAGATTCCTAGGAGAGACCACACCTAAAGAAAGAATTATTTTGGTTCAAATTGAAGACTCTTCAATAACAATGATAGGGCAGAAAAAAATTGTAAATTAAGTTAGTTGAAAAAAACCTGTACATATTAAAGAGGATGAAATGCACTAAACAAAGAAAGGGAGAAAAAACAAGAAGGAAACTGATCTTTATTAGAGGATACAAAACAAACACTATTTCAGAGAAGCTGTTCTCCAGGCTAAAGAATCAACATCAAGTTTACTGGCTCCAAAACTCCAAGGGAAGGTTTTAAATCTCTCTGTACAAGTGACAGAATCCAAAGGGACAAGGATGCCAGTTATGGCATTCCCGAGATAGCATAAATTTGGAAGAACAGAACTGATGCACAGGCCAAGCAAAGTGGATTGGTTGCAGGAGAAACTTCCAGCAACATAGGTAGCAGGATAATATTCAGGACTAACGAGAGTTCAACATTAAATGAATTGAGCTGAATAATGTATTTTCTCTCCTTTTTGCTTAAGAAAAAAAAAATATGGATAATTTTGCACATGTCTAAAGCTTCTCATAGAAATTGTGGGATAGAAATAGAAGAAAACATTAAATTTTAACTCAACCTCAAACATCAAATGTAAAATCTTACCAGCATTCTCTTTAAGTGAAGCTCAGTTGCTATTCTTAAATATAGGTCCCTTCCAAGAGAATTATGGTATGTAACAAATGGCCTAGCTTCTGCTCCACCAGCTGCTCCCTAGTTAATCAAATCAATTAAAGCCAAACTCCAGGTGCAAACAATCTTTCTACATACAATATTGCATTACATAAAATAGGGAAGGCAGGGAGAGACAATGAAGATATCGACAAACCTGTAGAACTGGAGTTTCAACTTCAACGAAACCTAAAGATTCCACTGTCTTGCGTATCTCTGACACAATCTACTCAGAAAAGTTAACTTTAATTGCTCAGGCATAAATAAAAAAACAGGATAACCTAATGAAAAGCAATCCACGAAACTACATTAGTGCTAGGTTGAAACGTCCGACAATAGAATAAGAATTTCAGACTCCTCTTTGAATTAGAGCCAATCCACAAATTATAAAAACATGGAAATCTCAAAACCAGTGAAGGCTTTTTCCACAAAGTTCTAACTCATTACAATTGTGACCAACAAGATATTTAAATATAATTAACAATTCAAAAGACAGTTTCATTTCAAACAAGAACCATATCAAATACTCAAACAAAGTAAAAAAATTCAAAGACCAAGAGAGGACGTTGGAGGAGCTCAAGTCCTTCTTTTATTCTCTTTTTATTTGGACAACTGCATTTTTAGCTCCCTTGCGTGATTAGTTTTAATGAATTTCTTGTATTGTTTTCTACTCCTAGTTAGGCATGTTTCTCTTGTATACTTCCTGCGTACCTGGATTGCGCTTTAAGCTTTTAATGATAATTCGTTTACTTATAAAAAATAAAAATAAAACATAGTTAGAAACCTGGATTACAGTGCAGGAAGTCGGGAGCTTTGTATGTGTTTACTATAACTTCCATTTATAAAATTTCTTTAGCATTTATAGAAAATAATGATCATATAACAATCACCACAATCACAAAAAGGTTATGATACAGATAATTTAAAAGGAAGACACCAAAATACCATTAGAAAGTCACCACCACTTAAGTGCTTGCCACAGAATAATAGAGGTGATAGTGATCTGTTAGAAAGAGTGAGCACAACTTTACGAGGTCACTTGACATCATAATAATATTGTTAATTTCCAGTAATCAAATTCTTCAATGATATAGCTAACTCAACATTGCAATAAAGATGTTTGACAAGTATTTTTGGGGCGAAAAATCCCATCCTAGTGATGGTTCAATGAAGAATGTCAAGAAATATTCAGCTGGCAGTTTTACAGTAAAATTATAAAGAAATATTTTATTTAGAAAAGATAATGAAAACTTGAAAGCTCCATAGGGCCTTTTTTAACCTTTTGGAAAGGGGGGATAGGGAGATAACCTACCTTTGCTCTTTTCCGGAATATATCAGCTACTTCTGGATTTGCAATCATATCTACATACCTAAGCATAGAAAAGATAACATACAGATACAGTTAGGTATCAGGATTCAACCAATTTGCCGGGGACCAGATTTTCTAGCATCTAAAAGCGGAACAAAGCATTGAGAAGGAAAAGAAGTATGACCATGGAGATATTTGGGAAATAACGGATGACATTTTATTAGGTGTTGCACCAAAGAAAAATGGAAAAAATGAAGCTGGAAACATATATAAGGTGTTCCACCAAAGAAATTGCATTTAAGGACTTCAGCAATGTATCCAGTTGTTACATAGATACATCAATACAACTGGAGAAATAGCAATCATAAGAGTAATTTAGTAACTCAAAGAGACATAATAAGCTAAAACATGTAAAGATAAACACTAAATGACATGAGAAATGCTACACATACTCTCAAGATGGTAGTGAAAATCACCATTGAGATACTACATGTACTTTCATTTGTTATTTCTTCTAATGGTGATTTTCACTGCCATGTCTGAAAATAAACACTTGGGATTATGTATAGCACTCTTCTAACTACATTAGACTAGTAGTGTTCAAGACTTGAAATTAACAGTTTGTGTTTGATAAAAGTCCACGACAATTTATTATGCCAAATGCGCCATAGTCAGGATTTATACAAAATTCTGAGTAGCTTGAACAGCTCACATCATACAGTATAACCAAAGGGCCTCAGTGCAACTTGAAAAATCACAAGATCTCCCAACTTGGTGAGTATATCATAAATTATTACAAAAATCACCTCCTTCATAAATGATCGTCTACATTAGCAGATATCTTCATGAAGTCATTTCAAGTTCTAGTTCTTTTGTAATATAATTCACACTCGCATTAGCCAAAAAATGCACACACACATACGCACAACTACAACATCTAAAATAGGAACTCACCTTTGGCGGTAGCGCTTATCCACATCAGTTAGACCGTGATATTTGTCCGGCAATGGGAGTAGAGATTTAGTTAGAATGGCAAATGAACTCACATAAACAGAAAGTTCTCCTGAACATAAACCAAGGAACAAAAAAATAATTAATTCAAACCTTTTGCTGAGGAGGTTCATAATAAAATATCAACAAAGAAAGTGGCATGGCTCAGACCAAAAAAATATTTTTATTTTTCATGACTGGAACTAGAAAAATTTAATATGCAACAGGTTGTGTTGGATGCCCTGAACTAATCAAGTAACATTAGTGTCACCGAGGTGTGTATGCAAGCCCAACAGCCACATCTAATCAGTAAAGAGAGTGAACTCTAAACCCCAACGTTGATTTTTTTTAAGGGCATATTAAAGAAAGATGGAAAGACGCCACGGCCTTAATACATAGGCAGTATACAAGGACCCTAATCAAACATAAATCAAAAAGGAAATAATAGAATGTCACTACCTTCTAGGGTTTCCAGGATCTAACAAAGCACCCATCCTAGACAAAGCAAAGCAAGATAGCTGAGCTAGGGGAAAGGATTCACGCATCACCCTCACTTAATTCAGAATTCTTTTATGCATGAAACATAGTCTTTTGTAATTAGAGAAATAATGTCTTTTGGGTGGCCATCGAAACTGATCTAGAAGTAATCATTTATAGAAAATGGTGAATCAAAAAGTCCCAAATGACTATTTGTAAGCCTTGATTTCATGTTAATGTATGTATGTATATCACATAAGCACTCTACCACCCAGGGAAAATAAATAAAGGAAACTACATATCAAGAAATCATGCAAGACGTACCCTTCTCTGTCCGCTTAATTGAACCACTTGCACCAAGTATATCACCAATATCAACAAGCGTCTTTAACTGGTCAAAGTGATCGTCTACAAGCCTCTCCTTCTCACAGTAAAGCTGATAGCAAAAATTTCATTACTTCACTGAGTGCCTTGCTACACTTATTTATAGTTGAATATACTGGAACTATTAATAACACCATCTATGCACCCAGAAGATAAATAATGAAATAAACTCAACAAAAAATTGATAATCTTTTAAGTGAGATGACAATTATATATAGCCCGGATAAAATGCATCACCATTTAACTTACTGCATAAAATCATTAACTCTTCAACCATGTTAAGAGAACACGACATGAACAGCTAAACAGAACCAACAACTCCAGAGTCAACAATATCAACCCTAAAATAAACCACAAAACATAGTAAGCATTGCAATACCTGAATTGTCCCGGAATCATCACGTAGCGTCAAAAAGGCAAGCTTCCCAAATGCTCTGCGAGCCACAATTCTTCCTGCTATGGAAATGTGATCACCCTCACTATTGGACTCCTCGCCATTCCCCAGGTGTTTATACATATCCTGCAGCTGATTAGCAGTGTGAGTCCTATCCCACTTATAAGCATATGGCTCTAAGCCCTTGCTCCGCAATTCTTCCACCTAAATTGTTTTCAACTTGTCATTTTGGTTTCAAAATTCCAAATAATGAAAAAATAATAATAGTAGATTCCTGGAAGAAAGGAAAAAAAAAAACCCTTCATTTTTTAGCTAGCTTTTCTCAGCAACCAAACAGTCTTAAAAGATGAAACATTTTGCATTCAAAATTTCCAACTTCCTTTTTCTGTTCCTTCCTACATTTCTTATAAATCAAACGGAGCCATAAAGTAATGAAAAATTAAGTTGGACAAATATTACGCGGGTAATTAATGAGATTAGCTTTCTTATCTGCTTTGAATTTTGTAAACTACAATTGAAACCCCACATATCACATGTTATTTGAAAAAACCTTCATTTTCATTTTCTTTCCCTACCTTTTCTCAGCAACCAAACGGAGTCTTAAAAAAATGGAACTTTTTGCAATTCAAAATGTTAATTCTATTTTTGGTTTGGACACCTTTTTCAAGCGAATGGCGCGAACGGCGTCTCTGTCGGAAGTGGAAGACGAAGAAGAGGAAGATCGGCGGTTACGTCCGGCAGTGGCGGCGGTGGCGGCGGCAGAGGAGGAGGAGCATCTGACCAGTACGAGTCTGGCGGGGGAGGTTGGTTTCGTTGCGAAGCGAAGGAGGTGCCTCAGTGGCTGCCAGCTTGTCACCTTCAATGCCTCCATTGTTTAGTGTTTCTTCGTTTCCTTCAGGTTTTGTTATCTGCACTACGCCCTTGCTAGTTGCTACTCGTGGATGCCCGATGTTGATGACGATGGCCTTTCTTTTCCTCCATCTCCTTTGTTCAGATAAAACGACCTGTCGTTTATTCTTGTCCTTCGGAGTTTTTAAACCATTCCATGCATTGCTCATGTTCTAACTATTTTCCACATTTTATTTTGTTGTATTTAATGATTTATATATTGTCATGTTAATTAAAATTATTAAATGACATGATAATATATTTCTCACATAACATTATATGTCATTAAATTTGTAAAATAAAATATTGAGAATGAAAGGATTCCTTTCCATTTCAAAGAAGGATCCAAACATTGTTTTTAGAGGAAAACCACATTTACACTCTCAATCTCTCACCTTATTTGTGATGTCTCTCAATATTTAAATTGTGTTAATCTATCATACTAATTTTATCATTGAGGTTGTAATGTCCCCCCTTTATCCCAAAAATAACTTCAAAAATTTCAACCAAAAAAATAAAAAACCTAAAAACTAACCCATAATGTGAGTGTGAATAATGTTAAGGAACTCTTCTTAATTTATCTATCCTCTTTTTATAAGGTGAATGACACTTATATAATATTTAAAATTATATAAGTGTCATTCAAAATTACATAAGTGTCATCTACCTCATAAAAAAGAGAATGAGGGTGAATTTTGAGGAGTTCCCGAACATTACTCCATGGGTGTAGGTCAGTTTCTTTTCTTCTTTTTTTTCCTATTTTCTTTTTTGTAATTTTTGTAAGCAAAAGATGGATATTATAACCTCAATAGTATATCAGTAAGGTACATTAACCAAATTGAAATATTTAGGTGATTGTATCAAATGTGATAGATTGAGAGGAATAAATGTAGTCTCGTTTTTAAATTATGAGAAACTATTAAATTGATATTTGTTTTTAAAGCATGTGAAAACTATATGTATTTTAAAAATATATATAAGAATTACATGTATTTTTAATATAATTAACAGAGCAAGTGATATATGTCCTTATAACATATGATTTTTATATACATTTTAAAAATATATATAAAAATCACATATTCTAAAGACATATGTAATCAATTGGAGTAAAATTTTTCTAATTACAAGCATTTATCACTGTTACTAACTCAGTATTGTCATGTTTTATCAATTTTTAAAAGTAATGAACATTGATATTTTATTATAATTAAAATATAATTATTAAATTTTGAGAATATATACATAAAAAATCATCTAAAACATTTTAAGAATGTTATTCTTACTTTCGTAATCACATTAGCCACGTTAGCCACGTTATCACAATCACATAGATTCCTTTATATAGTCAATGATTAATGGTCTTTTTTCTTTTTACTTTTTAACGTAAAATATTTTTCATCAGAAATTATTTTTTAAAAAAATATTTTACTGAAAACATATTTTGGCATTTGATACATACAGAAAATCACATATATTCAATCAATTATATTAACCTATAAAAATTATTTTTATTCAAAACATAAAAATTTTCATATAAAAAAATTGACTTAAAAAATTTGAGTTTCAGCAATGATATGACAGAGTTATGGCAGTGCATGGTCCAACAAAGTTCCGGTGGTTTGAGAATGAAACGCTTAAATTTGAAAAATGTTTTACCATTTTAAAAAAATGAAAATTATTTTATGCAAATTAAAGAAGCATTTTTAGTCAAACTGAAAATATTTTTCATTGACTATTATTTTCAGCCGCACCAAACGCCAAAAAAATACAAAAAATGTCTTTCAAAAATCTTTTTATACCAAAAACAAACGGACCTTAAGATTCAAGAACATTCTTTCTCCGGCTCTTAACCTGTGGGCCTAATATCATGCTTTCAAGTTTCAAGGGATCAATATTGACTTTGGGGCCATTTTCACGTTAATTGGAGGACTCTTTTTTGTTTTTAGCTTGGAATTTAAGGTTAAAAACTTTATTTTCTGTCTTTTATTTTATTTTTAAAAAATAAAAATATTAATAAACAATTCAAATACAAAATATTCTTGAAAGTACATAAACAATTAATTTTCATCTTTATGAAACATTTTTTTTTTCAAACAAAAAACACGCCAAAACAAATTAACAAACAAAGCCATATATATTTGTATGAGTTGTTATTTTATTTTTTTTTATTAGAGGTTATTGTGGGATTTATCAGATATAACAAAACAAGATCACTCTTTTTTATCTCTTAAATTCCCAGCCTTTAATACAAGTAGGATTCACTTTTTTTTTTTAAATTGTTTTTTCTATTCAATGCGGGGAACAGGGGAGACTTTTAATTAGGTTATTAATTAGTATTAATGCTCTTATCAGAGTCTCATGAGTTTCGTTTATTGGTCTCATTCTCTCTCTCTCTCTTTTCCTTATTCTTAAAATAATTTGTAGTGTAATCGAAAAAAGATAGATAGCTTTACTGCTCTTTCTTTTATTTATTGGGCAGTTACATTTTTTGTTTGCTTTAGAATATTTCCTTTTTTTTAAAAAAAAAGAAAAATTAGTTTGTTGTATAATTCATTTGTTTTGCATTTCTTTTGGGACAATAATTTTCTCCAACCCAGGTTGGAGGATATTTT